>CM050163.1:398594335-398596835 GCA_027410445.1 Discoglossus pictus | reverse complement strand
TTTAAATTCCTCTGTAGGGTTCTTAGTAAGCACCTCATATGTATTTTTGTCCTTTATCAGGCGGCTACACATTCTGTAGTATGAATCCTTATCCATCACTACTATGTTGCCTCCTTTGTCCGCTTGCTTTATTTCAATATCTTTATTATTAAATAATTTGGTTAATGCTTTTCTTTCAATAGGTGTGAGATTATCATTATCAATTTTCCCATGATAATCCAAAGATTTTATAGATTTTATCTCTCTTGAGACCAGATATAAGAACATCTCTAAATTCTTATACTGTTTGAAGTCTGGAGTGAATTTGTTCTTTTCCACACAGGTTTTTCTTAGTATCTGTGTAATTTCAGTATCATCTGGGGTTTCATTTAGGAGTTCCATGAGACAATTAAAGGCTTCGGAGTCTTCTGTAGAGAGACCCAAGTTGTCCATCTTTCTTCTATTTATATCATAGTGGTATTTATTTAATTCAAGTTTTCTTATGAATAAATTAAGGTCTTTGATGTTTGTGAACTTGCTTGGAGCACTTTTTGGAACAAATGATAGTCCTTTTTCTAATATCTCTACCTGTGCTGCTGATAGTGGGATTTTGGATTTGTTTAGTACTCTTTGTTCCTGATTAGTGGAGTTTTTAATTAAATCACAACTTGGGTTCCCTATTTCATCTGCCTTTGTCTCATTTAATGTTCTTGAATTTTTCGTTGTTCTTGAATTTTTCGTCCTCTTGGTCTCCCTCTGCGTATGTAACGTCTTTGGTCTTGCCCCCTCTCTAAAAAAGTAGTCATGGTTGTCTGATTGTTGGATGATCTTATCCTGTTCCATGATGGTGGTTCTTCTGATCTCTGTGAGTTATGTGTCTTATTTGTATATTTATGGGATTCGTTATCGGATGTATCGGAGGAACTGATATCAGTGAATTCTCTCTTTTTTTATTTGTATTACTTATTCTGTAGGCTACACAGTTAGTAAAATCATTTATGTCACGTTGGAATTTTCGATGTTTTCTAAGTATAAGATCTTTTTTGTATTTTTCAATTTGTTCATTGAGCTTTTTTATTGCTAGATCATAATCTGTTGCTGCACTGAATTTATTAAGTTCCCCCTGATAACGTTCCGCTTCTTTCACCCAGTTTAATAGATTCTCTTTCTGGTGATCTAATATTAAATTTATTAGATCATTGGAGCATTTTTCTATTATCTCTATCCATTTTACAATGAAAGCCTCTTCTACTAAGTGGGCTGCTGGTAGTAGTTGCACCCTAAGACCTCTAGGGATTACTTTATGTTTAATGTAATTCTCAAGACTAGAAATCTCCCACACCGTTCTTATCTGTCTTTTTATAGCCTTAATCGATTCTGTTAAGGTGCTATTAAGATCATTATTTTGGGAGCGGTCTAAATTACCTACACCAGTCTCAAAAATAGCTGCAGCTTCTAATCGCAGTTTATCCACATCCCAGAAGTCTGCATTAGCATTAGCCATGTAGACAGATCTATTTTTTAAGAAGAAATGGGTCTAGTAAGACTAATTTGTGTACCTATTGTAGAAAAGAACTCATAGTTATACTAGTAATAAAAAACTCTCTGTGAGCACTATTGTGTTGGATTGAACCAAAGAAGTTTATAAATGAAAGAAAATAAATAGGATAGAAGTGGAGGTAGTGCTGGTTCCTCCTGGTGCTTAACACCTAAAGTAAATATAGGAATACAAATAAACAAGCAGGGGAGGTGAGCCGTAATCTATAATATATAATTAAAAATGTATGTATGGCTGGAGTGGGCTTCACTCACTTTAATAAGCCTTTAAAAGGGAAATAACGTCGCTGTGGCAATAAAATAAAGGTTTACCTCATAACCTAAGTCACATCATAGGCAAACCGCAAAAAATAAATAAAAATATCGTGCCAACATAGATAACAAAAAATAATAATAGTGAATAGCGAATAGCACACAGTTAGTCACAGTGTGCCAGTGAGGATGCTGTTGTGATGTACTATTACAGGTCCGATAGACATGTAGTACAGTCCAGTTAGGAGCTGGATCACAACGGAGAGTGGGTGCCGGTGGTTAAATAGTACCTGGTAGCCTACCTTAATCCACACGCGCTGGCCGTAATTACCTTGCGTGATATATACAGGTATCAGGACTCCGGGAGGTTCCACTTCTACCTTCCAGTCTCACATATCATATCTCGAGGATGACTGGATGCATCCTAAAGGTCAGTTTGGAGAGATCTGCCAAGGAATAAACCTGACCGATTCGGTTTCGGCACTTCTGCCTTTCTCAAAGGTCCAAAGCAGTCTGTGAGCCTGTTTGTGGCTACATGTCGCGGGCTATATTTACACCGCGTTGGCTCTCTCCTAATTGGTGGATGTGGTTTGCGCACGTCACGATTGACGTTAGTGGTATACGTCCCTTTAAAAAGTATAGTGAAAAACTTTCAAAACGGCTCACTACCGATATGCTTGTTTACACAGAGAGGGAAAGAAAGGACAAAGGG
>CM050163.1:398489335-398586835 GCA_027410445.1 Discoglossus pictus | reverse complement strand
AAATCCACTATGCACAGTTCTACCGCCATCTAACAAAAGTGCAGCAATTCCAGTTGTTGCAAATGGCATAGCTATCTGACCCTGTGATCGAATATAACTCATCAAACAATTGTACAGATAAGTTTTTCCTGATCCACCTGGTCCGTCTAGATAGATATACCGGTCTTTGACCATTTCATCATCTGTAGCATTTGTGATGGCATGAAATGCTTCTAACTGTAAAGTATTTAAAGTTGCCAGTTTTTCTTGGGTTTTTTGTTTTTGAAGCTCAGTGTCATAATCATCAAAATTGATGTCATCTATAAGTCCTGGATCAGGTATATTAAAACTTGCACAATTTAATCCATGAGCCAACAATATTTCTTGGATTTCCATCAATGTTTTTAACAGAGCTATTGGTTCTCTGTAACGTTTCAAGAAATCTTCTGACATGTTTAATTTAAATGTTTCCCACAAAGTGAAAGCATCAGGTACATTGCAAAATATACAAATGAATGCAAATTGTTGTCTCATTTGCTTAGGCATTTGACATAGTGCTGCTTCTTCCAGACACCATCATCAGCTATGAAATTTTGATGTCTTGCAGCTAATAGGAATGTATCATAAACTATGTCATTCACTGTACGTAAATGCTCAAAACTCTGTGCACCGGGAACATGTAGCAGAAGTAATCTTAAGCTGAAACGTTCAATATCCCTTGGACTGACGGTATAAATGCGTGGTATGATTTTATGAGTATCTCTTCTTCGTTGTTTGCCATAGACCATTTACAAATACATAGTGATATGGTATCTCTATGTATAAAAATTGTCTGGCCTCCGTATCCTGACAGTGTAATTTAAACCACGCAGTAAGCGTAGTATCTCTGTCTTACCCTTGGATATAATGCAGATCTTTCATTTCCTTGAGTAAAGCAAACCAACTGACTTTGAGGCAAATGTACAGCTAAACGATAGATAGCATGTGACCGATCATGCATCTCAAATTTCAAAAGGCGCCACATTGCTTCAGGAGCACTCACATACCGAGCATCTAAATAATTTGATAGTTCATCATGTAAAATAGGATTTTCGTTTTCATTTCCAACACCTTGTACAACAACAGTAGCTGCATCATATCCTTTGTATATATATTTATACACATACTTAATTGATTTAATTGAAGTGCAAGCTTCCACATTGATGTGTGCATTGTACTTAATGAGCAAATGTGGATTGTATGGAACGACAAATCTATTATCAACCTTTTGGCCACGGATAATAGCTGTTTGTCCTTGTGTTCTTTTATACAAAGGATATCCATCACAATTTGCATAAGTTTCCAGTTGAAATTGTTTTGGAAATTCTTTAGTACATTTTTTATTTTCCATACATGGTGAATTCGGATTCATTTCTCCACATGGGCCATGAATCATTCTATGTGTAACAATCTCCCAAAGTTTTTTATATTTTTCTTGGTCTGGCAATTGTGCACAAATTACTGAATCCACTTTCTCTGCAGTGTTCAACTTGTCTTTTTCCTGCAGTATTAAAAGTATGTGAGCATGTGGCAATCCCCTTTTTTGAAATTCAATGGTGTAAACAAAAGCCACACATTGTCCAAATAAGTGTGCTTTAGTGATATCATGAATTAATGAATTGAGTTTGATTTTAAATACTCTTGCCACTAAATCTGGTCGGTCAGAAGTAGTTTGTCCCAGATTCAAATTTTCCTTGATCTCTGGCCATTGTGGATTACACGTGAATGTAATAAATAAATCTGGTTTTCCAAATTTTGTAACAATAGCCATGGCATCATTATACCTCTCTCGCATATTGCGAGGAGATCCTTGGAAAGAGGATGGCAAAATAATTGCTCTTCCAGCTGGAATGTCTCTGTTGGAAGCTAAATCTGCCACATAATCCATTAATCCACAATACTGTTCTACTCGTAATTTATTTTGTTGATATTTAATAAAATTTAGATTATTGGCTTCAACTTGTAAATATGAATCAATAATCCATTGTTGAGTGAGTTTTCAAGCTGTGCTAATTGTTTGTATGCTTGACTATATGGGTTTTTTTCCATAATTTTTTCAAGCTGTTCAAAGACTATGCGCAAACACTGTCTATTTTCTGGAAGTGTCATTCTATGTTCCACAGCTTCCATCGTATCTAAGACATATAACTGTGCAAATTTCCTTTGCTGTCCTTCTTGTGGGTGTAAATGTGAAGTTCGGTGGTATATTTGACCTTGAACTCTGAAACAGTAAGGACCATGTCCTGGTACATTTTCTGCTAATGTTGCACACATTGAAGCGAATGAAATTGCACTGTTATAAGACCTTATGTTTTGTTTGAAATTATTATAATTTGGAAATGTTGGATCACTCATAATGCATTCTAAATAATATGGAAATGGGTGTCTTAGTGGAAGTTTCATCTTTCCTTTCTGAAATGAAACTAATGAAATTTCCGTCAGTAGGTCTTTCCTTTATAAAATGATAGGCCCCACAAAACTGACAAACCATATTAAGTAACCCACAACAATCTACTTGTATTTCAGTAGTAAACACATTATCATGCATTTCTTCAACATAAATATCAGACCCACTTTCTATATGTACATTTTTTTCTTGTGTTTCTACATTTAAGTCATTCTGCAAAATAGAGTCATTGGACAATGGTTCACAGAGATGTTTTTGTTTACTTTTACGTTTCTTGGAAGCCCCAACACACTCACTTGCGGCTTTCTTACTCATCTTTCTTTTATTTAAAAGTCTCTGTCGATCTTCTTCTCGCAAGCGTTGTGAAGTTTCCGGTGTCTTAACATCTCTCCACCTTTGCTTCCTTTACATTGCCAATCTTCTTTTGCGTTCAATTTTGTCTTCTCCATTGTCCGCCATTTTAATCTGTAATTTTAAATAGAGATGTATTAAATAGAGATGTAATTATTGTTTGTTCTTTGTTTTATATACATTTTTTTTTCCGATTTGTACTTTTAGATTAAAGTAGATTAATAAACTAATAAAACATTTTCAATTGTTGCACTTTCGTCTGAAAGAAATTAAACCATTTTTCTAAGTATTTTATTGACATATATGAAATCGAAAATAGCTGCACATATCCATCTTTATATTACTAATCTTTCAATGACATTCCTTCTTGATTGAATTCACAGCATACCATCCTTTTATTTTTTTGCAAGTGTTGTAAGCTTCTTTTATACCTGTGAAGATGATGTTGATGTTGTTCAAAGGCTGCAAACGTCACACTGTCTGTTTCTTCCCTTGCAGATCCCAATAAACTGTAAAATCAAATAGATAATATCTTTAAACTTTTGCTTCATCAATATCATTAAATGAACATCAACAGACATATATTTGTCTACATTAAAAACATCATCTTTTTTAATATTTTGCCATAGTAATATAATTAAAATTCTACACCTGTCCAAATTATCCTTATGATGTTCAATTTGTGCAAACGTCACTATCTCTGGTCATTCACGTAGAATTCACTGCAATTATACAAAAAAGTAAAATTAATGTATAATATGTTACTTCATCTATATTAATCAATAATGAGTCTTAACATACCTATTTTTTCATAGATTAAAAACATGAAATAAATATATCAATCAATTAGCATGAACACACATATGAAAGCATAGATTATAAACATACACTCAATATTACTGTTAGTCTTTAAATAAGAATCAATGAATGTGTATTAATATTAAATTAATGTCTGACTAAATATAACATCAACACATAACCATGTTCCCTTTATTTTTTTTTAGAGTGGTATACAAAATATATAAGAACTGAATTATTTAAATAATGTACATACATTAATAATTAATCAACGTGTTCCATTTTTTATGCACATTCTTAAACGTTAACCTTTTTTAATATTAATGATTAGTAATCATACATTAGGAATGTTATTTACAATTCTTACCCACAGGTAATCACGACATATCCCAAAATAGTTCTTAAATTAATGTACATTAATAATTAATGAATCAATGTGTTCCTAATTAATTAATGTACATTATGAATTTTATTAACAATAGTTTCACACAGGTAATCTTGACATATAACAAAATAATTGTTAAATTAATGTACATTAATAATTAATAAATGTTTTTTTTATTGACATTCTTAATTTTGATATTAATAATTAATTAATGTACATTATGAATGTTATTAACAATTGTTTCACACAGGTAAGCACAATATTATTTTTATATTAATTAAATTTCTTATCTATTATTTATTAAGTACCAATTTATTAATTAATAATTATAAATAATAAGCACAATATTAATTTTCTATTAATTAAATTTCTTATCTATTATTTATTAGTTAAGTACCAATTTATTATTTAATAATTATAAATAATATATTTACCTTTTTTAATGTAATAATGCTGAAGCAGTATACTGAAGAGCTAACAATCTCTTGCGATTTCCCGGCATCAAAAAACATCCAGTCAGACTTTCATCACCTGAGGAGAAAGTGTGAGTCATGTGTGAAATGTGCCCTATATATAGACAAATTCATAGTTTTAGGCGGGAAATCCGCAGTTGTGCGAGCCAAATGCGTTGTATTCGGCGGGAAATCCTATGTGGCGCGAGCCAAAGGCGGGAAATCTGTGTTAATGCGTAAATCGGTAATATTGTTTCGTAAAATGTACTCGCTACTGCCTTTTTACTCATTGCGCGGTTCATCTGCATCCTTTATCTCGTTGTTTTTCAAACACATACGTCTGTGGCTGTGTTTTACGCAGTTCGTAGTAGTATAGAATAGTTTGCATTTTTTTCGGCGGCCATTTTTTCTCGCTTAGTTGATTTTCGATCTTTGTAACTCGGCTAAATCGATCTAAATTGCAGTTCCAACTCACTTCAAGACGTCCTGCCTGGTTCCCCATGCTGTAAGTGACCTTTGTTTTATTTTTCAGTGTGTATTTAGTGTTTTTTTACTGTTTTTGTTCCGCCGCTTATCTCGTAATTTTTTTCACCTCGTATTTTTTTCTAAGTGCTACGGTTTAACGGCTCGCCTGCGGCGCTCATTGCCAAAGTGCTACGATGTAACGCACTCATTGCCAAAGTGGTACGATGTAACGGCTCGCCTCGCTATGCGAGGCGAGCCTGCAATGAGCGCCTGCGGCGCTCATTGCCAAAGTGGTACGATTTAACGGCTCGCCTCGCTATGCGAGGCTCGCCAAGCGATGGCAAAGTCGTACAATCGGCAAAGTGGTACGGTGTAACGGCGAACCTCGCTGAGCGCCTGTGGCGCTCATCGCTAAGTCGTACGCACTACGCAACGCAGCGTGACGACGAATCGTAGTTAGACAATTATAATATGTGATTATATATATATATATATATATATATATATATATATATATATATATATATATATATATATATATACATACATACAGTGGATTTAAAAAGTCTACACACCCCTGATAAAATGTCAGGTTTCTGTGCTGTAAAAAAATTAGACAAAGAAAAATCATTTCAGAACTTTTTCCACCTTTAATGTGACCTATAAACTGTACAACTCAATTGAAAAACAAACAAATCTTTTAGGTAGAAGGAAGAAAAAATATAAAAATAAAATAATATTCTTGCATAAGTATGCACACCCTTAAACTAATACTTTGTTGAAGCACCTTTTGATTTTATTGCAGCACTCTGTCTTTTTGGGTATGAGTCTATCAGCATGGCACATTTTTGCCTTGGCAAGATTTGCCCAGTCTTCTTTGCAAAAACACTCCAAATCTGTCAGATTGCGAGGGCATCTCCTGTGCACAGCCCTCTGAAAATCTGTGGGGTGATCTGAAATCGGATTCAGGTCTGGGCTCTGGCTGGGCTGTTCCAAAACTTTAATCATTCTTTTGTTGATTTGGATGTATGCTTTGGGTCGTTGTCATGCTGAAAGATGAAGTTCCTTTGTGCCAATATTGACTGGTATTTGGAACTGTTCATAATTCCCTCTATCTTAACTAAGGCCCCAGTTCCAGCTGAAGAAAAACAGCCCCAAAGCATGATGCTGCCACTACCATGCTTCACTGTGGGTATGGTGTTCTTTGGGTGATGTGCAGTGTTTTTTGCGCCAAACATATCTTTTGGAATTATGGTTAACCTTGGTTTCATCAGAGCATAACACCTTTTCCCACATGCTTTTGGGAGACTTCAGATGTGTTTTTGCAAAATGTAGCCTGGCTTGGATGTTTTTCTTCGTAAGAAAAGGCTTTCATCTTGCCACTCTACCCCATAGCCCAGACATATGAAGAATACAGGAGATTGTTGTCACATGTACCACACAGCCAGTACTTGCCAGATATTCCTGCAGCTCCTTTAATGTTTCTGTAGGCCTCTTGGTAGCCTCCCAGACCAGTTTTCTTCTTGTCTTTTCATCAATTTTGGAGGGAGCTCCAGTTCTTGGTAATGTCACTGTTGTGCCATATTTTCTCCACTTGATGATGACTGTCTTCACTGTGTTCCATGGTATATCTAATGCCTTGGAAATTTTTGTGTATCCTTCTCCTGACTGATACCTTTTAACAATTAGATCCCTCTGATGCTTTGGAAGCTCTCTGTCGACCATGGCTTTTGCTGTGGGATGCGACTAAGAACATTTCAGGAAAGACCAACTAGAGCAGCTGCACTTTATTTGGGGTTAATCAGAATCACTTTAAATGATGGCAGGTGTATGCTGACTCCTATTTAACACAATTTGGAATGTGATTGCTTAATTCTGAACACAGCTACATCCCCAGTTATAAGAGGGTGTGCAGACTTATGCAACCACATTATTTTATTTTTTTCTTCCCTCCAGCTAAAAGATTTCAGTTTGTTTTTCAATTGAGTTGTACAATTTATAGGTCACATTAAAGGTGGAAAAAGTTCTGAAATGATTTATCTTTGTCTAATTTTTTTACAGCACAGAAACATGACATTTTAACAGGGGTGTGTAGACTTTTTATATCCACTGTATATCATATATATAGTTGTCAGTGTTGGTCACAATTGCAATGTTGGTCACGCAATGTTAAATAATTGTGACCCTCGCAAAGCGAGAACCGCAGTTGCTGGGATGCAATGAGCTCCAATGCTGGGCTGCAATGTGCGCAATGAGGCCTGTGGGACTTAGGCCGCAATGAGCTCATTGCTTAGGCTGCAGGCGCTCATCGCAAGCCCCGTAGGACTTAGGACAGAAGCACGTAGAACAGCAACTGAAAAGACAAAAAAAAAACAATTAAGCTTTAAATTAGCTTACACACACAGCACAGGGGGACAGCCAGGGAGCCTGTGAGTGAGGTTGCAAGTAACTTGAGGAATATTTGGCGTTTTTTCACGATCGGAAATTGAAGCAAGAAAAAAAATGGCAGCCGAAAGAACGTAAGAGGATGAAAACGAGGCCAAAGCCAGTAACACTTAACACAAGCCAGTAAAATTCATTGCAAGGCCCCCAAATTACATGGGGGGGGGGGGGGGTAGGAGGCTCACAATGAGCGCCAAAGGTGCACAAGCTTATTGCAAGCCACTTGATGAGCGCCAAAAGCGCTTATCGTTGGGCTCACGATGAGCGCTGAAGGTGATCATTGCAAAGCAGAAAAGTTGCGGCTTGACAAAAACCGGCAAAGAGCGGCCTGTAAAGTACACGGGGGAAGAGGCTTGCGATGAGCGTCGAAGTTGCTCAAAGGGGCCATAGCTTCGCATTGTGTGGCAAACAGCATTGCAAGGCTTACAATTTTATTCCCGTCATTTTTGACGGGCAATTTTCTAGTAATATATAAAAACTAGTCGTTTGCCCGTCAAATGATGGGATAATATTTGTATTGCCCCCTTCCCCTGTATCTCTTTCCCCTTTCTCACTCCCCTTCCTTTTCTCTTCTTCCCCCTCTCCTGTGTCTCTTTCCCCCTCCTACCTCCCCTCCTACCCTTCCCCTGTATCTCTTTCCCCTCTCTCACTCCCCTTCCTTTTCTCTTTTTCCCCCTCTCTTGTGTCTTTCCCCCTCCTACCTCCCCTGTGTCTCTTTTCGTGTTGCAGGATGGGAGGAACATCCAACAGCCACTTTACAGAGTTGCTAGTTCTTCATATTAGTCAGACAAACCAAAACTATTTGCGAGACACATTTTCGTAATTAGAAATAAATGAACAAAAACATTCTGAGTCTTTACAGCTATTGCAAATACACACATTTTCTGAATAAATGTGGTTACATTGAATTATCAAACTTTCTTTTTAGAATACAGCAAGGTGGCAACAATGTATAGATTAGCCTATGTGTACAAATTAACTACAGTGGAACGCCTATATTCACCATTAATCCATTCTTTAGGGACAACGGATACTGGATCTAATGAATATAGAATCATTTCTTTCCTTAGGCAAGAACTAGTAAAAGCATCCAGTAAAGCAGTTCAGGTGATCAATGTCTTTTTTGTTGCTTTACGGATGATTCACAATCACTTGACTTAGCAAAGAATTTGTGCAATGTTGTCTGTTTTTTTATATTTTGTGACTAATATTGGATGTTTGGATGAATAAACAAACATAATTTTGCCTAAAAGATGGAGTGGATGAATATAGAGGGTCCACTGTATACAGATTCACATTTCTATTCATTAAAATTACTTGTGTCTTGTATCTCTGGATGCTTTACACCTTAATGAGCAAGTTGGACAACTCTTTGGTATCTATAATTTGGTTAAAGAATGTAATACAGGTCTGAGTCAAATTATTCCGACCACTCTTCCTTTTCACGTCAGCAGCGCGTAGCCAATGAAATATGGCATGCGTCGTGAGCTGTCTTGGTGGGTATATAATGTGACATGTAGGCATTCTTCAAACATATCCGCAATTTATCAGACTTTGAAAAGGAGACAATCACTGGCTTTCGGGCCAAGGGTGGCTGTATTTCTGAAACAGTGCAGTTTGTGAACTGTACCCGTGCTGCTGTGGATAAAGTCTACTCTGACTGGATAAACGGCACCATTGTGAATAAAAGGCATGGAAACTGCGGAGCACCACATGCCATTGATGTCAAAGGTGAATGTCATCTGCGAAGGTGTGCGAGGGCCAACCGACATGCTATGGTTGAGCAACTCCCCGTCCAAATAACCCGGGGGTCTACCAGACGTGTGTCTAAAACTATAGTACACGAAAACCCTGTTGCGTAAGGGGGTCCGAAGCAAACAGCTGGTCACTGCACCCATGCTGAAGAGGGTTCGTCATCAGAAATGGCTTCAGGTTACACGACAGTACCAAAATTGGCCCTCTTGTGATTAGTCATATTTTCTGCTCCACAGATTCAATGGCGTGTCAGGCGCAAAACCTCCAAGTACAAATACTCTGCTACCAAGCTGATGGAGGCAGCATTGTCTAGATGCACACAGACCTCTGGAAGGCACTCTCAGCCAATTGCATTATCTATCCATGATTGCAGATCAAGTACACCCATACATGCTGTCTTCCCTGGTGTCGACCACCACCCAATCTTCAGCAGCTGTTGGATGCACTGCAGTCTGCATGGCTCCAGATACCCTTGCCAACCTTCCAGCATCTTACTAACTCACTACCATGCAGTCTAGCTGCACACTTTGGTTATTTGGGATTTTAGCAGGCAGTCATAATAATATGACTTGACTGTGTATAAAGGGACATGGAACACAATTTTTAAAACCTGCCATTGTAAACAAAGAAAAAATAAATTTCGGCATGAAAATACATAAAAGCAAAACCTGTTTAAACTTAATTTAAACTACCAGGACATGGAAAGGCTGTATTTGGCTGACAAAGGGTAATTTCACAAGAGCAGTTAAAAGTCTGCATACAGTTTTGTGCTCTGAGACCTTCATTTGGAGAAAAAAAAATCCACTGTGACACAAATACCCTTTTTCTAATGCAACAAAAAAATAAATATTTAAATGTGCTTTTAATCAATCATTTTGTAATGTTTGAATGTCAAACAGAACCAACTAATCGATTAATATAATCTGGTGGAATTCTAAAGTGGGCTGACTTTAACGAAATTCCATTACAGAGATCTGACCCATCCACAGTTTGATAGAAGATAGAAGATAATTCAACTTAAAGATCACCACAAATTGTTTTACAGAAAAACTTTAACCACAATTTCAAAAATGTATTTATACATTTTTTCACAACATAAATTCCTTTAAAGACACAAAACAAAGCTCGCTGCTACTAGAGGTCTCTGCACATCTTACCAATGTAGATCTTAGCCAGGCTGTAAGCGAAGTCTCTGGCTGCCAGCTCCATGAAGCTGCTACCTCTCTGTCCAGCCTGCTGTGTAAAAGCAATGAGCTTCTGCAGTGCTTTTAGTGTGAGCTGTGCAGATTGGGACAGGCTGGGGACAGGCAACGCTCCTTCCAGTTTCTCCTGAAGGTGAGAAGGTATATAGTTATTTTGTCTCATATAGTGTAATGCATTGGTGGGGAACCCAAGTACCCTATTTCACCCCCTTGCTACAGTGAATTAAACTATTTTTGCTATGCAACGGACATAAGAGTCAATATATTGTATAGACATTTTTGAGAATTCAGATGTCCTTTGCTGGCCCTCACTTGGGAAACAGATTTAAATGTTTAAAACATTTACTGCGTCCAAATATAGTGAAAACTTGGTATTAGAATGAACACTACTAAACCGTGTTACAGCGGTGCAAAAATAAAAAACTTACATCTTCACAATCCTAATTTGATGTAGACTTAAGACACAAGCCCATGGCTAAATATGCTTATGTTCAGCAACTGTTTACAAGTATGAGCTGGCATTTAAGCTCGACAGGCATATTTTGATGGAAACAGTCTTACAAGGTCTCCCAGGTTGCATTTGGAAATCTACTTGCACAAGAACACCTTACAAAATTGTCACTAACCTGTGTTGCAGTGAAGAAAGCACTAAGTACTTTGCCCTGGCTCTTGGTAATACAACGCAGGACATCCAGTGACAGAATGTTGGTTGTCCCTTCCCAGATTGTTAGCACCTGTCCATTGAGGAGATATCAAACATTAATTCCACCTAAATCTCCCACAACATTTCTTGTTTTTTCCCTGCTACTTTACCTGTGCATCTCTCAGCATAACAGGTAGTCCTGTATCCTCCATATATCCCTGTCCTCCGAAACCCTCCAGTCCCTCAGATACCACTGCAACAACCTGAAAACATATCGTACTTTTAATTTAAGATGCAGAGCTTCCCAACTGGTGGCGTTAAGATATATTTAAGTTTCCTGGATTATGAATGCATTTAATAGAGGAGAATCAGTAGTGTATGAAAACATTTTTTTTTGCATTTAAATTATCAAAATATCAAACATTATTTTACGTACCCCAAAGTTTGCAAGCAGTTGATTTTAAAAATTAACACTTCTGTAAATCTCTGCTAAAATTATCATGAAATTCATAATTAGTTTTGTCCAGTCACGGGCAGCTAATACATTGTATCCATCTATGATGGCAGTTTGTGTAGCAAGGAATCATGGGATATGTAGTCCCCTGCTCAAGGAAGACGTAGCCAGACACTGCTGTAAGGATCTCTGCATTGTGCTGCTGCTGGTTAGTAAAAGGTTAAAATCCTTACCCAAATGCAGTGTTTTTATTGGTAGGTACACTGTGCCTATGTAAGCAGATCGGGGGGTGTTGAAAACTTTTTATTTTAAATAAAATAAGACTGTATGCGTATATAATGACTCCATGTAATGCGTGTGTTTGATATAAGTAACATGTGTTAGATTAGAAAAAGTTACAAACAGGGAAACTTAGATATAACTTTAGGACACTTTATTTTTTACCATTTCTATTCAAATTATTTACAACAATTTATTGTTATTATATTATGCATGTTTTACATTTCTGCAATAACTGTCAATGAAAAAAAAGTTATTTCCAGCTATTCTGAGCTTTCACATGTACCTGCTTCCCAGTGTACAGTTTGGCAACTGGAGTGAGCAAACGGAGGAGATGTTGATCTTGTTCAGTGGCCAGGTTTGTTTCTTCTAGGCCCAGGAGCTGAGCAACTTCCATCAGGAGAAGAAAAGCTCCCCGAGCCTCAACCTGATAAGAATAGTGCACAAATATGATATACAAAAAGGTAATACTAGGATTTAAACACAAACACGGCTGCACATATTTAACCCTACTCACATCTTGTTTTCTGAAAAAATATGTCCCTTTGGTGCCCTGTACAGTCAGAAAAACCTCCCTTAAATAAATAATTGTCAATATCCCACATCTGAAGTGGGGGAAACTTTGAACGTACAAGAAGTTTGTGTCTGCACAATGGGGATACAGTGGTAAGAACAGACCAAAATCTCAGCAGAATAATAGAACAAATCACTAGTTGACAACGACACAGCCACCGCAGGAAGTAGCAGGCAGCAGCAGGCAAGAACACTAAATGGATGCCTGCAGCAAAGGAAAATGCATAAAAAGCTGGAAATTGAAAGGCTGTTTTTAGGTTTTTTTTGTATTATTTTGCCCATGACCATACAGAAAATAGATGTCCACAGTGGCACTTTAAGAAGCGGGTAAAAGATCAGCTTCAAATCACCCAAGCACTTTGCATATGTGCTTAGACCCTAAGGTCTTGCCATTTACTAAATATATTGTAATTAACAATTATTTGTTTTTACTTTAATAGTAGTTCTATTGTTGTAAATGCCTTTGATTCCATTGAGAAATAATACATTTTTTTAAAGACTTTTTTTAAACATTAAAATATAGTTTGCATGAAAAATAATTATCTGAAGGTTAACCAAGTACATTATAGCCACAAAAATGTATAAGGAAGTATTTGCCCCTCCCCTTGGCATGGCCTATTAAACAGTGCAAAGAGTTTTGTTTTATTACCATATATTTAAATATATAGCTGACTAACTCCACATTTTTCCCCTAGTAATGACCTATATTTTCTTCATTTTTCTTTTGGGGGGCTTGTGTACCTCAATGAAGCTATGAGCTATACCACGTAGGATCACACAAGATGGGTAGGCCATAACATAGAGATCAGACAAATCGCTGCCCATTGGAGAAGGAACTGGTAACCCACACCAATATCTTTGCCAAGAAAACATTATGGATAAGCACAACCAAAGATATATGCGCCTGGAATGCTGCAGTCCATAGGGTCCTGGAGAGTAGAACACGACTGAATGACTAAACATCAAACATCAGTGGTCTTATAAAGAGATTATTAAATAAAATGTGAGACTTAATAAGAAACTTTTACTTCAAAATTGTTTTTCAATGAACCACCAGAATGAATGAAGTTCTGTGGCTGGTGTTAACCCGTTCAGGGGAAGTGCCAAATTGAAAACCACTCTCTGAAACACACAAGAATAGTAGGGAGCAACAAACACAATTTCTAGCTACCAACAACTATACTGCAGTTGTAGTATGCCAACTTAGATGGTCCTCGCCCCGGGTGGCAACACTACAAACACAACACTTTATTCAGGGGGTAGAGAGAACTTACATTGCCTGATGGTATGATTGTAAACTAGTAGTTAATTGTTTAAATGCTCAGTAAAATATTAATATTTCTTTTCTTATCAAGCCATCTCTATTCTTTAGAGAGCCATTTATAAAACCAATAACATGGTCCTTTAACTGTAGCCTAATTGTATTGCTTTAACATGATGTCTAAACTCAGTTCACTATTTTTTTTCACACAACACTCCACCAAAAATGTTAAAATAATTACTCCTTATGGGAGTTTGGTACTCAACCTTTTTAATACTCAAGCTACTGTGTATATATAAACTCTTAGTGTAATATGTATTAAATTAGAAAATAATACAAACTCTAGCACACCACCATGGTACAGTAGAGGTCTATGAAGTGGGTGGTGGGTCTGTTTTGGTACCACTAAGGAGATACCTAGGTCATGAGCTACTTATCAGCTACCATTTTTTTTTAACAGAGTAATCTTGTATTTCGGTTTTATACTATTTTATGTTTTTGATTACAGTGTACAGCTACCCACCAGTTCTTCCTTCTCTTTTCCCTTGGTATATAACCATCCTAAGGTTGCCTCGTGCATCTATAGAAACAAATATACGTGGGTTTATGTACACTGTCTACTTTTGATGTCAGCAGCGCTTAGCCAATGAAAAATGGCACATGTCATAAGCTGGCTTCGTAGCTATATAAGATGACATGTAGGCAATCTGCAAACATTGCTGTCATGGATAATATGTGCAAATTATCCGACTTTGAAAAGGCGATGATCATTGGCTTTTGTGCCAAGGGTGCCAGTATTTCTTAAACAGTGCAGTTTGTAAACTGTTCGAGAGCTGCTGTGGTTCAAGTGTAATGTGACTGGACAAACGACAGTACAGCAAACCCTGTTTTGTATTGGGCTCCGAAGCAAACAGCTTATCACTGCCTTCTCTGACCAGTTACGTTTTCTGCTCCATCAACTGGACATACATTGGCGTGTCAGATGAGAAACCTGTAAAAAACACACTCTGCAACCATTGTTGGAAGAACACAAGCTGGTGGCGGCAGCATTATAGTATGGGGAATGTATTCTTGGCATTGTCTTGGTCCACTCATACCTCTGGAACTCAATATTCATACTGAATATTGAGTTCAGTGACCATCTGCTTTTTGGGGAAGAAGTGATTTCCTACCAACTGAAACCCAGGAAGGTTGCTGCTTCTAGTGCATTAGTATCCTGAGCTTCTTGTCAACTACACTGAGATCTGTCTACAAGTTAGAAATTGTTTAAAAGATGTCCCTATTCATTTTCCAATATGCTTACCTCCATGCGTGCCATGGTCTGGATGTGCAAGGGATGGTCCTTTATCAGCTTCCCAAAAACAAATCTTTTTGCTGCATATTCCCTGCCCAGATTAATTACCCTAAAATGAAGAGAGATTAGGAACAGAATGGCTTACACTAACGTTCTATGCTACTTTGAATATTTCTTATTTACCTCCTCATGTAACTTGTTGCTGAAATAGTATTGTGGATACGCGTGATGGTTAACATGTTGGATATAGATGCTACACCACGACCTTCAGGTGAGATCTGGTGTGTGAGATGAGTAATATAGACGTAATTATAAGTGCATTACATTGAAAGTCTTCAGAAATTTAAAGTTCAAATTGAGTTATATAAATATACATTTACAAATCAGCATGCATTTAAAAAAAACAACTTTGTAACAGATTCTGTTTACTTGAGAATATCATAAAAAGGAGCAGTAGATTTAAAAAACAAACAAAAAAAAAGTATTATTTAACAAAAGAGTGGTGTATACAGTGTGTATACTTTCTACAGTATTATACTTTCACTACGTTGATTAAGTCCAAGACAAAAATTAAGTCTGACGTTTTAAAATTTGCAAGCTCAAGTTCAATTTCTCCTATGTTGTGAGCATACTACATACATACATACCTGCAGAGCCTTCACTCCATCCAGCAGAAGCTCTGCTGTTGGCAGCTGTCGAGTTCCCAGCTTGTCTTTTAGTCTCTGAATTTCAATTCCATTCAATTTCCCATCTTCATCTCGTACTTCCAGATAGAAAAGTGACAGCCCCCTAGTGCCCTACAGACAGCACGGGAATATGTGTTAGATTACGATGTTAATCAAGAGATGTTCATGACATCTTGATTACCTGTGAGATACTTGCTCAATGCACAATGTACAGTGCCTTGCATAAGTATTCACCCCCTTGGCATTTTTCACGTTTCTTTGCCTCACAACCTGGAATTAACATGTTAACATGGATTGTTTGAGGATTTGCATCATTTAATTTACAGAACATGCCCACAATTTTGAAGATGTTTATTTTTTTTTTTTTTTACTGTGAAGCAAACAACAAATAGGACAAAATAACAGAAAAAGTCAATGTGCATAACTATTCACACCCCTTAAGTCAATACTTTGTAGAGCCACCTTTTGCGGCAATCACAGCTCCAAGTCGCTTTGGATAAGTCTCTATGAGCTTGCCACATCTTACCACTGGGATTTTTGCCCATTACTCTTTGCAAAACTGCTCCAGCTCCTTCAAGTTGGATGGTTTGCACTTGTGAACAGCAATCTTTAAGTCTGACCACAGATTTTCTATTGGATTGAGGTCTGGGCTTTGACTAGGGCATTCCAACACATTTACATGTTTCCCCTTAAATCACTCAAGTGATGCTTTAGCAGTGTGTTTGGCGTCATTGTCCTGCTGGAAGGTGAACCTCCATCCTAGCCTTAAATCACGCACAAAGCGGTACAGGTTTTGCTCAAGAATATCCCTGTATTTAGCACCATCCATCTTTCCCTCAATTCTGTCCCGGCTGCTGAAAAATATCCCCACAGCATCATGTTTCACTGGGGATGGGGATGGTGTTCTTTGGGTGATGTTGTTATGGATTGGGATCAGTACAAAATGCATAACAGTATTCGTGCACCTACTTATATATCTTATCTTTGCAGTATTATCGTATAACCAAAGTTTTACTAATAAATGCTGATTCATTGGGAGCTCTAAGATGGAAGATTCACTGCTTCTGCATACAAAATGGCGCTGGCACTACTTCCGATCTAACAAGGATGACGACAGCCACCACACCTTGAAGACACCAGAAGGAAAGCGCCATCTTTCCTTTGTGTTGACCTCTTGACCAATGGGGAGGAAGACTCATCCCCCTGTGGGATGACACCTGGAAACTCCTTAATGCACTAACCCAATACCTAACCGAGATCCCGTAAAAGCGGACATCTCAGAACCAATGAATTGCCTTATAAACCTGATGTTTTGCTTAATTGTAACTTTTATCTGATTATTAAAAACTATATAAATGACGACTGACGTAATAAAACTAGGCGAGAGAAAGCTTTATACCAGAACTCTGTGTTGGTGTATTATTTCTCTAAGGTGTGCACACTATCTATATATATTGGTAATTTGGCCATATCTCTGAGGAATACTTTTGTTATTTCCGAAACAATGTAATGTGTTGGGGTTGCTCCAGACATACAGTTTTCTTTGATGGCCGAAAAGTTAAATTTTAGTTTCATCAAACCAGAGCACCTTCCTCCATACATTTTGGAAGTCTCCCACCTGCCTTTTCGCAAACTCAAAACATGCAATTTTGTTTTTTTGCTGAAAGTAATGGCTTTTTCTAAAAAATAGTTTTATGTATATATTTTTTAATTTCCCTTCACCAACTTAGACTATTGTGTTCTGATCCATCACATAAAATTCAGATTAACAAAACATTGAACTTAAGGCTGTAATGTAACAAAATAGGTAAAAAGTCAAGGGGGGTGAATAATTTTGCAAGGCACTGTACATTCATCTTGATCTTTTCAAAGCCTAAATGTTTAAAAAATGATGATTGCTTTAATTTTTTAAATATGTATGTATTTTCAGAGTTGTGCATTAAAACAAAACACCATCTATGCTGAGACAATCTGCATTTTGTTTTTCGACTGTGTGATATAAAATCTAGTAATTGCGAGAATCTGGAGTTATTCAGTTTTTCAGGTCAGACTAATTAAATACTTGTTGAAACCTATAAATAAATGTAATATTTCTTACATGTTTGGTATATATATTGTGAATTTGTGAGCTTTGAATTTATTATTGAAATATATTACAATGGCTTTAATATCAACTGCTTCTCAAAGTGCTAAAATACAAAATAGCAGAGTATTTCCCATAAAATGCAGAAGACAGAGGAAATCAAAAACGAGGGAATAAAGAAATTAATTAAAATTAGGATAGCAATAGCAATTTAGGAAACCTTGTCTTGTCTCTGTTGGCTTCCTTACAATAGGCTCTCTATTGCTAGAATAGTCATATTTCTGGCATTTTGGTTAGATCAGTCATCTAAGACTTACTTCTACTGTATAACCATGGGCATCTGCCACTCTGCCCAAGGTCAAGGTCATGTCTGAATCTGTGGCAGATGTGAACCACTTG
Source organism: Discoglossus pictus (assembly GCA_027410445.1). Taxonomy (NCBI): domain Eukaryota; kingdom Metazoa; phylum Chordata; class Amphibia; order Anura; family Alytidae; genus Discoglossus; species Discoglossus pictus. The sequence continues at coordinate 398,568,888 of CM050163.1, read as the reverse complement.
AAACCATGCAGCTTGTAAGTGCCATCCTCCTGCCTGATTGCCACAGTCTCTGTGCCTCCCGCTACAGACAGAAGAACAGCAAAATATTCACTGTCAACAATTATAAAGTAAATGTTATATGTACATTAAAAAGGTAGATCATACATCTACCACAAAACATCTTGGTACACCTGCAGTTTGAGAATTTCATGCACAAATCTGATAAGTATTGTAAATTTTAGCTTCCCTTCACTTAATTATGATAGCGTTCTGTTTACATTCACTTTTTAAAAATCCACAGAAAGTTATAACAGAAGACATCGGCACACAACCAACCTACCCACATCAGAACCTCCTCTGCGTTCTGTCATCCACTGTCCAGAAGTCCAGAAGTTGCTGGGATTTCGAGTAGTCAGATATCTGAATGCATCCTGCAAAGGGGCTGGAGTACCTAGAGACTGTGGGAGGGAAGGGGAGATTTTTAAGAGACTTGGGTCCATATTTCATTCTGTAATTGATGCCACTCACCAAACTGCCAGATACCATTATTAAATGGCAAGTTTGATCCGGTTTGATGAGTGGTGCCGTCAGATTGAATATTGCTATTATGTCCTCATAGTACACAAAAAAAAACAGTTTATAGAAAAAGCATTGCAGGTAATCTTAGAGCTACAAATTAAATTAACCCTTAAATATATAAAACCGTTAAAAAAAAGAAAGAAATGTGTGTCTAGGGTAAATGGGAAGCTACACTGTTGTATCTTCTTACTGAAACAGTAGAACTTTTGTTATCCAGAACTAGAAATACACAAATCTTGACAGGATGTGATCAGAACCAGCTCTAGACAATCCAACAACCTGAAATTATAGAATGTAATTTGAAGTTCCTTTTGAGAGAAGGGAGTGTGATCATGGAGCTCACTGCACGGACCACTGAGGAACAGAAGTAACTCTATCATATTTCTCCTGCATTTAATCTAACAGAATATTACAGCTGGTAATCTGTGGAAGTTATTTATGGCAATTTGTCTAATATGGGCATCAGAATCTGAATCAGAAGCTACAGAAACAAGCAACTGCACAGCTAACCTTTTGGTGTTACAAAGGCAGGTGAGGAACAAACAATCTTGTATACACTTACCTCTATAATCTTGGCTGCACCATCAGTCATAGCTAGTGGAGCACTGAAGAGTCCTGAGGATGGAGCATACAAATAAAGCTTGGCCACCTGGACCACACGGCTACAGGAAGGAAGAAGAATGTGCAAAGTCACATAAAATATAGAACAAAAAGAGGAGAATGTGAAAATCAAACATACCATATAAATCCAAGGTAACCAAACTCCTAAGATGAGCAATCTAATAGATGGCATAGGTTACTGCACACTGTTCTGTGTCAATGGCATAGAAAATGTTCCCTTTGTTGCAGTACTGTAAACTACAAGCAATTTTTCAGTTTATTATCTAATTTTGAAATTTTGCTTTGAAAATGCATTTCTTAGTTGTAAATTAATTCAAGGATTGTACTTCTTCAGTCTGCCTCTTACCAGTAACTACCACTTAACATGTCCTTTTTTCGGCTAGTGTTCAGTAAAGTAGGTTTGCACTGGTTGGGCTTGTTTATTTATAAATGACATTCCCTGTCCCACAGTACTGCCAGAACAAAATTGTTTATCTGAATGTTATCATCATAGTTTAATTCTTTCATAATATATTTTTAGAAACGTTTTATATACTTATTTTTAAAATCTATTAAAGCATAGAACTTTTTAAATGGCAACAAGGTGAAGCCAATAAAGTCAATGTAGGTGATTTGTACTAAGGAAGGATTCCAAAGATTTGGTTATTATTGGCTTTTATGGTTACTATACAGATGCATCATCTCAAACAGCTTGCTGCTGGCTCTAATACATTTGATATAAGTGTATTAATACAATGTTGCTCACCTCCAGCTGGAGTATCTCCTTTCGTATGCTTCTGCAATCAGACCCTCCTCTGCAGAAAGATCTTTCATCTTTTTCCAGGCTGGGCAGGTAATAATTTGATCGACCCTTCGCCCCCAGGCATCATATTGCTGCAACTTTGGTGGGTTCAGCTCACATTCCCTTCCCAGAGAGTCAATCTCCTCTACCAAACGGCGTCCAAATCTCTCAAGATCCTGGCTCACTTCTTCTAGCACCTGCAAAATACATTCACAAGTAATATCTGCATCATTCCTGGATAGCGTGTACACTGCTGAACAAAGAATATCCTGTCTGAGAGAAATAACAGTACTTTATCTTATTGCTCTTTGAAAAACGAGAGCTAATTTTTGTGACCGCAGAACCATGAGATTTAAAAAAGAACCAGTCACTAATGGGTTAGCTCTATCTTATACCCTCTTCTGAGGGTTCAGCAACTTATAAAAGCTAATGGCAGATTTTGGGAATCAAGTAATTTTCCTTAAATGCTTCTTAATGGTTCATTGTGCATGCTATGTAGATATAAGTGTAACACCAACCCGAGTGGGGAGATGCCTCTTTAGGTAACTCTGGAGTATGGCATCCTCCAGAAACTGATTCCCTAAAGTAGGTGGCTGCTGAAAAAAGTTCCCAATAACTGCACGAGAGAATGGCATCTTCAGCTCTTCCAGAATCCCCTGCTGCTGAGGGTCTGCTTCAGAGCTGAGGGATGGAGACATGGCACTCCTGCTACTGATGGAGAATGCAAGTTTGTATTGTGTACAGGTATGCCATATCCTGCTTGGGTGCCGTGCCATCAGCTTGCTGAACCATTTCATCCTGCAAAACATTGAAAACTCATGATAGCAGGGGATTAAACTTTTCTAATGGTCTTGCTAGCCCATTGGACCTAATATTGTATATAGTGCTAGATTTTGTAGGTAGGCATCCACTTTCAATTAATTAATCTTAAAGTAAAAAGTGACTCATACAAAATGTTCTGGACAGTTTATTCTATAATGTACAATATGAATCTACTGTTATTTTGGAGGTTAATATGCAATCTGTTATATTATTATTGTATTATATTTAACCTGCTGCTTAGTAACCTTTGCCAAGCAGAGAGAGGAAAAAAACAGCAGCAGTAGTTGATACACAGAATGGACTAACAGCTGAAGTTGTAATCAAGTGTGGATGTGCTTGCATAGAGACCCATATGAAAATACATAGCACCTTCTAACATGAATGTGTGCCAGACTACACATCCCATGATGTCTTGCAGCACAGACCAGATCACCAGACTTTACTACAAATGTTGCAGCTAACTCGTGATTGGCCAAACAAATTATGAATTTTACTCTAATTCAGCCAGGGTTTGGCGGGGATTTTTACTCTGAAATTCAACTGGCAGAAAATATATTTTGCCTACTTCAAGATAAGTTTTTAAATGTTTATTTTGGTATTTTTGTCATGCAAAAAAGTTTTCATACACTACTGATTCTCCTCTGTCTGATGCATTCATAATCCAGGAAATGTAGGTATGCCTTTAATGCTACTACTTCATTAAAATGTGTCCAACTATATAACTATAGTAAATTGCATATTAACTTGATAAATAATATTAGAAGCACATTGTTCCACTATAAGGGAATGCTGTTACTTCAAATGATATGTTAAAATAAGGAATCTTGGTATATCTAGGAAGATTTGCTAAGAATTGCTTTGTTTGGTGAATGTAGGTGTAACTCTGGTTGCTCGTAATTTCTTTAATTTATTAAGATTTCATTTTAAAGCATTTTATGAAATATTATGTTGATCCTAAACCACAATTGGTCAGATTAATACAGATACATGTAGGTTATGAGTCATCATACCCTTTTAAATGTTTTTGATTCCTTCATAGCATATAATATTTCCTCTATCTGAGGTTAGTCAATGGATGCCCTATTCTTTCTAAGAGTGGCACATGTTCATCTTGGTGCTCTTCTTTTCTTATGAAAGTTACATAATTTTCAAACTGTGCTTCTTTTTGCCACTGCAGACTGGAGTAAAGGAGAATTGTATATGGATAACTGTTGATTCAAAGCAGTTTTAGTTGACTAAAAACAATTATCTTGCATCAATAAATGCCAAAATAGGTAATATCCTTATTATTTACATACATTTTGTATCATCAGTGTGTGTGTCTTTATGTAATAGCAATTCATAATTAGAAAAAGTGTGAACCTTGTACATTGACTTTGTAAACATTGGTTGCGATTACATGAAAACACAAATTTAGAATGGATACAAATGCAGGAACATATTATGAATATTACCTATTTTGCCTTTTATTAACTCCCAAATTGTATTTTTTTTTAGCAAATTAAAGGCATATCTAAATTTCCTGGATTATGAATGCAGCTCATACAGGAGAATCAGTAGTGTGCTCTTTCCTATTCTAGTCATGCCGCGACTCAAACACGCAGGAGTGAGCGCAGCAGTGTGAGTCCTGGGGCTGGTATACAGCAGCAGTGGGGTAACACACATCAGTCTGAGAAGCTGATCATGAAAGCAGGAAGATGAATATGGAAAGTGAGTGTATGTGACAGGAGCTGGAGAGAGGGATGGAGGTAACACAAGCTGTGCCCATCACAAGGCATTAATGCGCAGGGTCCTGGGTGGAAACTTTTCTACCTGCAGACAGGGAATTGACAGCTGCAGCAGGGATGGGGACATGGCAGGACCAAGTGATCATTAGGACCACATGTTTTTCCCTGTTATAGGCCGCGCCACACATGGCTGCGCTCCCTCCTACGGCAGCGTGACTATATCAGGAAATAACCCAGTTCCGCATAAAAAAATACCAAAATAAACATTAACAAACTTCTCATGATGTTGGCTAAATCTCTTTAGTTTGCAAGCAGAGAGTAAAGTTTTGCACTCCTGGTAATCCAAGCCAATCACAGGCAGCTAGTGATACATTTAAATATATTGTAGCAATCTGTGATAGCAGCTTGTGCAGAAAGGAATCATGGGATGTGTAGTCCCCCTGTAGAAGGAAGCAGGAGGAGACATTGCTCTGTAGATCTCTGAATTGAACCGCTGCTTGCTTGAAGGTTAGTAAAGGGTCAAAATCCATACCCAAATGCAGTGTCTCTATTGGTAGGTACGCTGTGCCTATGTAAGCAGCTCTGGGGGGTCTGGAAAACAAGTTTTATTTCTAAATACAATAAATCTGTATGGGTATAGAATGACTCCATCTAACGTGTGTGTCTGATATAAGCAGCCTATGTTAGAATAGAAAAAGGGAAACTGGATCGATCCTGTTATGGTGGTGGGACAGGTCCACCGCTGCAGTGTGGTCTCAAACCGCTAGATCAGGGGTATCTAAGCTCGGTCCTGGAGGGCCGCACACAGGCCTGCATTTGAGGATTTCCTTTCTGTGCACAGGTGAGTCAATCGGGATGACTGAAGAAACAATAATCTCACCTGCTTGCAGCAAGGATATCCACAAATCCAGGCCTGTGTGCGGGCCAGCAGGACCCAGTTTGGACACCCTTGTGCTAGATGGCGCTGCCGATTTATTTTGCAGCCCAGCCAAATCTGAGAGAAGTTCTAAGCTTATGTTAGCCTAACCTGTGAACTAACCCTAACCGTTTACCTAAGCTTCGACTCTATGATTTGGCACAGAAATTTTGGCAGCGCCATCTAGCGCATGCTCACCGCCACTGCCTGTGCTGCGCTACTATAAAAGCATAGGATCAGGAAACTTACATATACTTTTAATACCACTTTGATTTGTTACACGTTAATATTATTACTATTTGCAGATCTCTTGCTAAGTAACTTTATATAGTTTAGCTGTTTATTATAAAAGCTTACAATCTAATGGTGTAGTGGACAGCTTCCAAAAAGCAAACAAATAAACTGTACCCATGTCATACTTAGGAACATTGTATAGTTGGATTGTTCTGTAGAAGCCTACAAGGGAGCCCTTCATAGTGATATATTATATTCTCCCATGGGACAGTGTGTGTGTGTATATATATATATATATATATATATATATATATATATATATATATATATATATATATATTGGTATTACACCCAGCAGCCTGGTATTGGCACAGCTGCTTCGTACTTTGCTCAGACTATTGGTACGCGCGCACACGTGTCGGGCACGCGCTCAGGGTTAACGCAGTGGATTGTGAGCAGCTCTGGTGCACACAAACTACTGTGTGGGACGCTTTTATTTCACTATGATCGGTGTATACAGTACATGCAACATAAACATGTTACTTATATGTTTACAATTGAAGAAACACCTTACAAATTAGTAACAACCTATAAATACATTCTATATCCGGACTACGTGCCCGCTCTTCGGTCTCGCAGCCATGCCCGCCCCGGTCGCCCCTCTTTCCCGCCATTATTACCCTCTTGTTTGTGACATTGGATGCGTCTCTGCTTCTAACGCCGCTGTTCGAGTTTATTACATATTAATGAGGGGGCGTAACTGCAAGAAGCAATAGACGTTGTGCATGATTATCAGTTTATAATTGGCTACTGCGAGAAAAACAAACACTGGCCGTGCCCCTTTCAGCACGTCTTCCTGCGAGAATTTCTTATATAGATATCGCCCAAAAAGCAAGGGGCGGGGCCGAGAGAAGGATGCCACAAGTTGATTGGCCAAGATGAGAACAGGTGATAGTTTCGTAGTCTACTGGTCAGACTCTGACTGAACTTGGGCGGGAAAGCTGAGGAGACAGGGCGGAGAATGCTTGTTACTTGTTAATATAAGTACGGACTGTCTGTCTGTCTGTCTGTCTGTCTGTCTGTCTGTCTGTCTGTCTGTCTGTCTGTCTGTCTGTCTGTCTGTCTGTCTGTCTGTCTCAGCACATTTATGTAATAACTAGTGACTTGTCTGTCAAAAAATGACGGCAATACAATTTTAAGGCAGGTAATGCTGTTTGCCACACAATGTAAGGCTTAACTCTTGAGTACCTTCGGTGTTTATTGCTCGTCTCTCACCTCATGTACTTTTGTTCCTCTGAGCACCCTTGGTGCTCATTCTGAGCGCCCTGCTGAGTGACTCTCCCCTGTTTTTAAAAAAATATATAAATCAATTTTTTTGTAATAATTAGTGAATGAATTAAATAATAAATTAATAAACTTTAACTATTTGTAATTAATATATTCAGCAATCAATATATGCTGAAGAGCTAACAATCTGTTTTGATTTTCCTGCAGCATACAATGTACATTTGGACTGTTGACCTGAGGAGATAGTGTCAGCAATGTGTGAAGTGTGCAGTGTAAATAGGCCGCGTGCACGAGGGCAAACCGTTTGTTTAGTTGTGTAAAGCGACATTTTAGATTGGTAATGTTTTAAGTTAGTGTTGTAAAATGGCGGCAATTGTGTATGTGTTACGCGGGCGTGGAGCATTTTCCATAGTTCCTAATAGTGAATTTTGTACCTCGTACGTTCCTGGGTAAAAGTTGTATGTGCCTGGCAGTGTTCTGCATACTTAGGGCCTCGTTTTTGTTTTTTGCCAGCCATTTTCGAGTTGCGAAACTCTGGAAATTGGATTGAAATTTGCGTACTGTGTGTGATGTTTTTGGTATGTTTTTTTTTTTTTTTTTGATGTGCACGGTTCGCGCCGTTAACTTCGTATTTCTTGCGGATCATATTTTCTTTTCTCTAAGTTGCGGGTTCCTTTTCAAAGTTTTACGGGCCATAATTTATGCAAGCGATTTTTTTTTTTTTTTTTTTTTTCAAAGTTCTACGCACTGTTAATTGTGTATTTGAGTTTTCTATTGATCCGTAGTCCCGCGGGTCGTAGGTATGATGCTTAAGTTGTGCAGGGTCGTAGGGATGAGCGACTGCGGCGCTCATCTCCATCAGTGCAGTGAGCGCTTTTGGCACTTCTTGCCTGGCTGCAACCGCGGCCCTCGCTTTGCGAGGTCTGTGGTCCGACCCGCAACTGCTTTGCGAGCTCGCAATTTTAACGTAGCGTTACCAACAGTTTTTGGCAAGCCCGCGCTGCTAAGAACTATATATGTGATTATGTATAAACAGAGCAGACAGCAAAGAAATTCTCAGTGAATATTACACGCGACGTAGGTTAATTGTACAGATGAAAATATTAAAAGGAGCTTTTCTGTTTTTATGCTACTGCGCGCGGGTGCACTGTAATGAAAGCCTCCTGTTGCGGGGTACGCTCGCATCCCAATGTACTCCCTAAGCCCCTACACCCATTGCCGGCCCTAACCCTAACCCTAACTCCATACACCACTTCCCGCTCCTAAACCTAACCCCCTAATCCCAAGGGCCTAATCCCCTACACCCCTTGGCGGCCCTAATCCTAACCTCCTTACCCTCTTAGCCCCCTTCCCACCCTAACCCTGTAAACCTAACCCGAAAACCCCTAACCACTTACTGGCCACAAGGAGACCGCTTCATCGGCGCAGGGCAGTGCAGCATGCGTGGGTGCACATAACAGATGCACGTGTTGTAGATAAAACGGGGAAGCTCCTATTAATATTTCAGCCATGTTTGCATTTTTGTTCTGTGAAGATGCACATACAATGCATACTTTTAAACATGTAAAATGTGTTATCTTTTTCTTAGGAATCCTTTATAGTTTTATATTTATCTCAAGAAAGCTGCAAACGTTGTTGAATCATCACCTATAATAACTGGATGACTTTCTGTCATAATTTTCTACACGTTGCACATTTGTATGCTCTGTGTTTGCTCCTCACACTGTGCTCCACTTTATTCCTGCACCATTAGCACACACTTTCCCTCGCAGAGGTTATCACATATAATGACAAGATCACAATGTACTTCCATTTAGAGACTTATTACGTACCCAGATAAATGAGTGCAGCTTAGAATTTTTTGGCACCAATTAAATCATGAAGAAACTTCACTTAAAGGTATATCTAAGTATCCCTGTTTTTTTTTTAAAATCAGAAACACACATTACATTGAGTGATTCTATACACAAAGATGTGTCTTATTAAAATTAAAACTTCTTTTCCACACCCTAGAACTGCTTACATAGACACCTGGTACCTACCAATAGAACTGCTGCATTTGGGTATGGTTTTTAACCCTGTATTAACCTGGAAGCCAAGAGCAGTGCAATGCAGAGATACACACAGCAATGTCTGATTCCTTCTTGCTTCTGTGTGCAGTGAATTACATATTCCATGATCTTTGCTGCACAAACTGCCATCAGCGATTGAAACAATGTATTATTAGCTGCTGGGTTTGGCCAGAACAAATGATCAAGTTATGCTAATTTTAGCAGGGATTTACAGGCGTGTTAAATTGGAAAAGCAACTGCTTGCAAATGCAACAGATTTAGAAAATGTTAGGGAAAGTGTAATAATTATTTTACAAAATTGTCATGCAAATTTTTTTTTTCCATGCACTACCGATTGTCTTCTATCAGATGCATTCATAATCCATGGAACTTAAATATGCCCCGTTAAATGCAGTCTAATCTCATGGATTCTTCACTGAATCTTTATATACAGCAGTCAAAATAATGCACATTGGTTGCTCCCTTCAGGAACTGTTGACCCACGAGATCCTGGGTAAAGGCTTTGCAATAAGATGCTCAGAGCTGAATCTTGCACCTTGATAGTTCTGGATCTGAGGCCCTTCTTAAACTCTAATTTCAATAGCTCTAGGATATGTGGTGTTGATACATGCAAGGTGTCTCTCTTCGTCTGTAGACACTAAAAGCAAAAACGTTTCCATAATCTAAAATAGACTTTAGATGAGGACAACTTCCTGCTATGCAGTAAGCTATTGATGACAGTCTCTGACATTCCTACAGGTCTCACTAACTACTTTTGAGATAGGGAACTGGAGCAGTACATCCTCTATGACTGGCAGCTGCAGCAGACGAGTCACCAACATTTGGACTAATTCTGAGAACCAGGATCTCCTTGGCCAGTTAGGGGCCACCATGGTAACCCTGGCCCCTACGTTTCTTATCTTCTGCAGAATCCCTTGAAATCAGTGAAAAAGTTGCAAGGATGCAGGCAAGGGAAACATCCCAACTGTGACTGAGAGTATCCACAACAATTTGATTTCCTTCTATCTTCAAGTTAAAATAGTTTGGCAACTTTGCATTGTGTTAGAAGACCATCAAGTCGATCCCCGTAGGTCAGCATCTCACTAATCTAAAATATGCTGTGATGCAGCTCCCACTCCCTGGGATGTAAAGTGGAGCTGCTGAGGAAATCTCTGACTTTGTTTCCCTCACTGATGTGTGGGAAATTTTTCAACAGCATGCTCTGAGTTTTTCTGTCTGTTTATGAAACCACCATGTTGGCATTGTCTAATTGAACCTTGACAGACTTTCCTCTAGGCCTGAAATGTTTGAAGAGTGTTCCATGCTTGTTTCAGCTCTAGAAAATGTAAAGAGTATTTAATTTCTTCTGGTGACTGAATCCCCTGCAGTTTGCAAATCCAAAGGTGAGCTCCCCAACTCGAGTGACTTGCCTCTTGACAGTTATCCATTGTGGAGGATCCCAATCTTGACCTGCCATAATGTTCTTGCTCCTCGTTCACCAATTTAGGAACCTGTGAGCTTTTATCTGTAAAAGATATCGGTATCAATCGATCCAACATCCTAGCAGGCCTGTCCCACTGCTTTAAAATTTGCTACTGCAAAGTTAAAATTGCTAAAACCATTTAATAAATGCACTAATATTAATTATGTCAATAATTTTTATGAGTTTTCCCTTTGTCGTTTTAATAAAAAACTTAAGGAGTAAAGTTTGAGTAATTTGCACCTGGGTAGTGCAGTTGTTTTTGCCTTATGTGATGACTATTTTCAGCATAGCTTGCTTGGCTATTTGCTATATACCATGATTATTCTAAAAGCATATTGTTCTTTTTGTTATCCAACTTCAATTCTATTTTATATGAATTTTGTTGCATTGTCAGTTGCTTATATTTTATATATTGAAATAAGTGATATCCAGCATAGGAATAAAAAACAATAAGCAACTAAGGTCCTTATTGAAAACTGATTGTGGCTAAATGGGGGTGCTAATCTCTAAGGGAGGTGAATGCAACATGTATATGACTGTATAGCACATGCCATGCACTGGATTGTCATTGGGAGCATGTTAGGACCAGGGTGTTTCAGGCACAAGGGGATATAGGGACAAATAATGACAAGGGGTATTGCATTAATGTGTATTAGGTGTTGAGGAAAGCCAACAACAGCACTGGAGAGGTGGGGAGGAGGATAAGAGGAGAGGTAGCCGTGGGGAGTGGTGGAAAGGAGGAGGTGAGGAGAATTTTGAGTCAATCCTATTTGGCCACCACAGTACCAGAGTTTTTCAGATGTATTCAACATTCAACCAAAGCTGATACCCTGCTGCCTCATGGTCAATATGAGTGCTCTATAAATTTGCTTCCTGGAGCTCCACCAAGCGGTAGAATCTTTTCATTGTCAGAGGCTGAGTCCAAAGCATTGTACGTGCAGGCTATGACCAAAGAGTACTTGCAGGAGAACAAGCCAATGTATTCATCCAAGAGTCATTGTTGCTTGCCGATACTGGCTTCTTATTTGTTTCCAAAAAGGATGAAGGCCTTAGACCTTGCTTTGACTATCAGGGTTTGAGCAAGATTATGGTGAAGGATTACAATCTCTTTGGTTTACTGCATTGGTTTTGCAAACTATTATAGGCATTTTATATGTGGATTCTCAAAAATACTAGTACCCATCAGTACTTTTCGATTAAAGTTCACATATACACCAATCCTAATACATCCTGACCCCACTAAGACATTTGTGTTGGAAAAAGAAGCCTCCGAAGTTGGTGCAGGAGCAATACTGTAACAAATTAGAACAGTTGGGAGCCTACTCCAACCATGTGCTTTCGTGTCTAAAAAATTCTCAAGTGCAGAAAGGAATTATGATGTCAGTAACCGAGAATTATTGGCCATTAAGTAACTTTGGAAACATGGAGGTATTTGCTGGAAGGAGCTTACACCAATCCTGATTCTCACTGACCATAAAAATGTACAGTTCCTAAAGTCTGCTCAATTCTTAAATGCTCGATAAGCCACCCAGAGAGCGACTATTTGCAGGTCCTCTAGTACTATCTCACGCCTCCCGCAGTAGTTCTCAACCTGTGGGTCACGACCCCATCAATGGTCATATGACGATTTGCTAGGGGTTACCTAAAACCATCAGAAATTGTAGTTGTATGTAATTTGACTGTAATTTTACTGTTAGGGGTTGCCACAACAATTCCATTTCATGCCACTTCCTAAACTAAGCTCTGCTGTTGATCTGGTGGGTCTGTTTCTTTGGGAAATCTTTAGACTACACAGCATTCCCTCAGAGATCCTGTTGGACCAAATAGTCAAGTTTGTCTCCCATTTCCTTTATGCAGAGACTTGGTATACAACTAAAAGTTTCTACAGCACACCACACACAAACCAAATCAAGTATTGTAATAATATATTGGATGCCTTGGTTCTGCAGAACAGATTAACTGGGTTGAAGTCCAAAGCCAGGATGAATTTGGCCATAATAACAAATATGATTCTGATTATTTCATAGTACAACATTTTATGCAGATTTGCATTTAAATCCACCTTGCTTGCCTTTATCTGCTCTTTCTATTCAGAATACTGCAGGTGACCTAAGTGCAGTGTTTAATGAAGCTGCCATTTATGATGAGCGTTATGCTGACAGTAAAGACAAAAATTCCTGTTTCTGCAGGAAAGAGATTTAGCTTGTCTTTCTACAAAAAAACTTGGCTTCGATAGCACTCATCCAAGTTGGGTCTGAAATACATTCTTTCCTTTCCTATTGTGACCAAACTCAGCCCAGGAGTCTTTTGCCTCATCCTACCACTTACCTCAAAGTTACATTCTGTATTACATGGTACTAGTAAAGGCAAGCACCCCTAACAGAATAAGCGTGTCAGAGAATTAAGACTTTTCAGCACAGCACTGGACCTGAGCACACTAAGTCCTCGTGTACAGTCATAACAATAGATTTAGTGGAGGGGAAAGACGGATATAGTGCATAAATAAATGTCTTGCTAGCTTCTCCTAGATCACTAAAAAAGTACAGCTACATTTAGTTTGGGTAACAATCATGCCCAAGGCAGTATGCGCTCCTTTCTCTCTACTCCCTGAATAATGTAGTATCTCTGGAATGGGGGCCTCCCATAAGGGAATGATCTTCAAACGGGCATACTGTACTTTGCAGTATGATAGTCCAAGGTTAGAAAGTGTGTTTGATAAAGGTTTTATTCTTCTCCAGCCCTACCTATCTATAATTTAAGGACCTGTTTCTAAGACTACTAAAGTGATCTTTTACTGTATTGGTCCTAATATAAGCCGCACTTTTTTTTTCTGATATCCGAGCTTGGAAATTACGGATGCAGCTTATATTTGCGACCGTAAAAAAATTCAGTTTTGCAGGCTTGAGACTGTTGCACAATTATTTCTAATGTCATTCATCGCTTTATCCTTATTTTACAGTGCAGTATTGATTTTTAATTCGCATTTACGGTGCTACATTTAACCCCCTTGCGGGTCCTATTTGGAACCCTTAGGATTTTCTTTTAATAGACAGTAGATTGAAATAGGTCACTCACCTCTGAGTCTTGCCGTTTGGCGCTGGTCTGTGGAGTCCGGCAGGGGAAGGGGGGGGGGGGGGGGGGGAGTTCACTTTTCTTGAATTGGTTTATCTCCTAGTTTGTCTGCTATCTGTGTTTATGTTTGTTATATTTCTATTGCCTGTGTGGAGGTTGTCCATGCCCCCCATATTTCTAGAAATTTTGGGTATGTGTTGTTAGTCGTGTGTGTGAATCTGTCAAACAACATTATGCCATTCAATTTGTGCATTACCTCTTGTATCCTGAGGTCTGGGGTTCGCCATTTTTAAGCTATGTGGCTTTTTGCTGATAGCATCAGGTACTGAAACCATTTATTCTGGCTTTTCGAAATATGTGTAATAGGTCCTCCTAGGAGGCATGTGTCAATTGACCAAGGGATTGGTGTATGCAGTGTCTCTGAGGCTAGTTTTAGCACTTTGTTCCAGAGGTTTAGGGCTATGCGGCATTCCCACCATATATGTTCGAATGTCCCCCTATCAAGGCAGTGCCTGAAACATTGTGGGGGGATTCGCGTGTTAATGGTGTGTAGTTTTGCAGGTGTATAATATGCTCTATGGAGGAATTTTATGGATGTTTCCCTAAGGGAATAGCTCAGGGGGCTCTTCACAAGTTTGAGGCAGGTTTTCTCCCAGGCCTTATCGTCTTTTGGGGTTCCTATGTTTTGATCCCACTTAAAGGGAGCTGTGTTGTTGTTGTGCGTCTCTCTAATTGCTGCATATAGTGTGCTTATGATGCCTTTTGTGAGTGGTGCTTTTTGGCAGATCACGCTTAGCCAGTTTGGTCTGGGGGCTCCCCATTTCCTAATAAGTGTTGTTATGTAGTGTTTTATCTTACAAAAGTTGAAATGTTCTCTTAATGGGATGTTATGGTTATGTCAGAGCTGGTAAAAGGTAAGGACCTTATCATTTTGTATCCATTTGTCTAGGGTGTCTAGTTTGTTCAAGGACCACCAGTTAATTGAGTCCTTGTCTAATGTATCCCATATTGTTGGGATTGTTAAAGTGGGTGTTAAGTTTGATAGGCCTCTTGTTATGTGGTGTGCCTTGTTGGTTTTGTGCCAGGTGTGTAATATATGTCTGATGATTGGGTTGCTGTGTTTCTCGCATGCGTGTGGTATGGTGGGCGACCATGTCACATTGTCCCATTTATGTGGGTGCATTTGTATGTTCTCCACAAATACCCAGATTGGCTGGTGCTCCATGCAGTGGGATTGGGGGAGGAATGCTAGTTGGGCTGATGTATAGTAAGCTTTTAGGTCCGGGCACGCTATGCCCCTGGTGTTATAATTGCTATATAGCAGCTTCTTTGAAATTCGAGGTTTTTTGTTGCCCCATATGAATCTTGTTAGATGCCTTTGAAATTTGTCTAAGTCTTTTCGTTTTATGGGAATAGGGAGGGTCCTAAACAAGTACAAAAGCCTTGGTAATATGTTTAATTTGATGGAATTTATGCGTCCCGTCCAGGAGAATTTACTCCAATTTTTTGTGTCTGCATATAGAGTTTTGAATGTAGGTGGATAGTTGGCCTCATACAGCCCAGACAGGTCGGGGGTCAGTTTTATTCCCAGATAGTTGATTTGGTCTGAGGACCATGTAAAGTTATATTTTGTTTTTAGTCTGGTTAAGGTTTGTTCCGGAATGTTGAAGCCCATAGCCTCAGTTTTATTAGAATTAACTTTTAATCCCGAAATCATTCCGAATTGGTCCAGGGTCAATTCACGACCCATTTTCAATGCCCTGGCTGAGGGAAGGAGGTTCTCACCCAAGATTTGACGGTACATGGCTCCGTCTATTGTCTCTTTGATGCGGTGCAGTTGTCCTGGTCCCTTTGCAGAAAAACACCCCCAAAGCATAATGTCTCCACCTCCATTTTTGACGGTGGGGATGGTGTTCTTGGGGTTATGGGCAGCATTCCTCCTCCTCCAAACACGGCGAGTTGAGTTTATTCCAAAGAGCTTGATTTTGGTCTCACCTGACCACTATATTTTCACCCAGTTCTCCCCTGAATCATTCAGATGTTCATTGTCAAACTTCAGACGGGCCTATATATGTGCTTTCTTGAGCAGCGGGATATTTCGGGCGCTGCAGGATTTCAGTCCTCCACGGCATAGTGTTTTACCAATTGTTTTCTTGGTGACTATGATCCCAGCTGCCTTAAGATCATTAACAGGATCCCCCTGTGTAGTTCTTGGCTGATTCCTCACCATTCTCAGGATCATTGAGACTCCTCGAGGTGAGATCTTGCATGGAGCATCAGACTGAGGGAGACTGGCAGTTATTTGCTGTTTCTTCCATTTCTGAATAATCGCAGCAACTGTTGTCACCTTCTCACCAAGCTGACAGCCTTGGACAGCTCTTTGGTCTTGGCCATGGTGGAAAGTTTGGAATCTGATTGATTGCTTTTGTGGACAGGTGTCTTTTATACAGGTAACAAGCTGAGATTAGGACCACTCCCTTTAAGAGAGTGCTCCTAATCTCAGCTCGCTACCTGTATAAAAGACACCTGGGAGGCAGAAATCTTGCTGATTGATAGGGGATCAAATACTTATTTCTCTCACTGACTGGCAAATCAATGTATAACTTTTTTGACATGCGTTTTTCTTGTTCTTTTTTTGTTATTCTGTCTCTTACTGTTAAAATACAACTACCATTAAAATTATAGACTGATCATTTCTTTGTCAGTGGATAAACGTTCAAAATCAGCAGGGGATCAAATACTCCCCCCCCCCCCCCCCCCCCCACTGTATATTCACTAAATTAATTACAAGCTTGTCTGCTAAATGATTATATTTGCACATGGTGCTATAGGAATAATGGCTATTTTGTACCAAATGCTCTTCCTCAGCCATTTGAATCAAAACAAATCACTTTGCCTGTGGCTTCATATTTCAAACATAAAATCATGATTTTATTTTAATTTGTAGGTCTTATTATGTTGAATACGACTAAAGAGCTATGGCCACAGCCCAGCAACAACGAACAAGGCAGAAATCACGAAAGGTAGGTTAGTTACGTTAGTGAAGGCTGATTTACCAAAAGAAAACAAACAATCTCCAAAAAGTTCACTGCCCATCTTGGTTGCAAGATGTCACAACACAGATTTGTGTATAATTGTTTGTGTGACTACTCCAGCATCTTTGTTGTCATTTTATAAATAAACTATCACATTTAACCATTATTTACATGACAGAAATAAGTGAATTTAAACTTTAAGTGATTTTTCTCTTTACCTCTGTCCAAAATTGTGAAGGTAACTATGGGCCTCATTCTATTATCGGCCGTAAATCGGCCGTAAGGCTGCGAGTCCTTGCGGGGGTTCAGTTAACTTGCGATTCTATTATACGGCCCCGCAAGGATCTCATTTTACGGCCGGCCGCATATCTTGGAACCGGCCGTAAGCTGTGAAATATAAAAACTCAAAAATAAATTCAAGCCTGCACTGTACAGCTCTGTAAATGCTAGGGATCATATTGGGGGACATGAGGATTAAAAGGAACCCACTCTCAAGCTTGCACATCTGCCCAAACCCGAGTTCAAATTAACTGTTTATTTTCCGGCTGCGGCGTGGGTGTGTCTGAGGTGCTCCAAGCACTCTGGACTTTTTACATGGATATTTTACGGATATTAAAAATAAAATATTTTATGGATTTGAGTACAGGATAATTATGTGCTATTTTTTCTAACACCTAAAATCCCTTTATAGTCTTCTCAAAGTGCAGGATGGCTTTATTTGAGCTATTTTATGTGCTTAATTGGTGCTAGCGAGACCTCTTTCCTGCAAGTAAGCAGCGGCTCGTTTTTAGCCTTGCAGAGAGGTTTCCCGGAGCAATTGAATTGCAAAACTCTTGCGGCCGTTTTAGATCAAAGGCTTTCCTCTGGCGCGAGCGGCCGCAAGAGATAGCAAGGCACCGGCCGCAAGCCTGCCGGAGCCTCCGGCCGTAAGGGAATAGAATAGCCGAATAGCTTGCAGCCGGTCCTAGCGGCCGCTAATAGAATGAGGCCCTATGTGTTTATGTATAAGCATAACAATATGAGAGTGTTTATACAGAGGAAATCGAAAGTTGTTTTGGTAAAAAAGAATTCTGTGATTTTACATTCCCTTGTTTGCAGCTATTAGTCTCTACATGTGCTTCTTTCTTGCACCTTTACTGTTCTTTAATAGTGATTTCTATTGTTCATGTGATATTGTCCCTCCATCAGCTACAGATAAACTTCAGAGTAGATCTTGTGTGGGTGAGCAGTGCTCTGTCCTGGCACATTGCAGGATAATTTCCCACTCTTAATTCAACTAATTGGTTCATTATGTGTCTAGTTTGTCCATTCTTCACCCCCCGCTGTTTCGTTTGAAGTTCTCAAATTCTCTTTATATGACACAATTACAATGATAATGCAAATTATTATTATTATTATTGTTATGATTATCCAATTTAAGCTTTTTCATACAGTTGGGCTTTCTTTACAAAAAAAAAAATGCTCTTTACATTTCAGGTATTGGTTCAGCTTCCTAATGAAACATCTTCAGAGCAGGAATCATTGGTGGTGGTTAAGAGACTGTTAGCCATCTCTGTATCCTCTATAACCTATCTAAGAGGCCTATTTCCAGAAAGCTCCTATGGCACCCGATATCTTGATGGTAAAAGGACCTCTTTTAGTTTGACAATATTATAGATTGAACAGTAGAGCCTTATTAATTATATTAAGAATGTTAGCTTCTTGTAAAGACACTATGACATGGGTACTAAGCGACTGTACTATAATAAGTAAATCCATGCCTCTAAATTATATTTTTAAATTAAGATGGTCTGATGCTACTTTTCTACTCTTTAACTTGACAGTGGTTAAACTTACAAGCTGTGTTTAACATAACTGTCCATGAACAGGTTATATCAACAATTCACAGGAATATTCAAAATAATGGATACATTATGCTGCTGATTTAAAGTAAACCACCAGTCAAAATAAAATATGGTAGATAAATTATATCCACCCTGTCAAGCTTTTGAGTGCAGGTCCACAGAAATTAAAAATGCATCTTGTCGTCGCCATTCACTGCATACTCCTATTCCTTTACCACATGCATGCTATTAATACCTAAAGCCTGAAACACATATCAGTAGATAGAGGAGTGGAAGTGGTTTGTTATTGTTATTATTATGTCCAGGAGATTTCCAGTTTTTCTCCTCATTTTGTTGTAGGTACTCCCTTCCAAAGGAGTTGCAAAACATCAAACTTATAGGCAGTGCTTTCTGTTTCAGTAAGTGCTAAAATGAGTGCAGCTTGGGGCAGGACCACAAAACGTGGAGCACAATCTTGTCCTGCTAAGACTAATCAAACTGGGTTTGCTGTAGAACTGAGAGGGTCTTTGGTCAGTAGTAGGGAGAGGCCCTTTCTTTCCCGTCAGGATTTAACTTTTCTCCCAAAGATATCATTAAAACAATTTGTAATAAAATAATTATATATGCATGAAGTGATGGGACTTTCTCTAACTCCATCCTTGCAAATGTCTCAGAATGTTTATTCCCTATTCCCTATCATCTAGTAGACAATTGTTTAAGCATTGTGGTTTAGGAGGTGGAGAAAGCCCTAGTATCTCCAGGACAAAAATTATTAAACCACGTTAGCCATTTGACATACAATAAGGTTAAACTACCTTTCATTCTTGCTGACAATTTTTCCATCTCTGTTATCCCATATTTCAGCTATGACAGTATTTAAGTTTGGAAACTGGATTTTTTCTAAGTTTCCGCTAAAGCTCTTCTAGCTGTCAGATTACCCTATGCAGCTAATGCATTTTGGTGTCTTGTGTATTGCTCCCAAGGGAGCAATAAAAGAGAACCATGAAATGAAACACATATCAGTAGAAACACATATTTCAGTAGAAATGGAGGAGAAGCTTTCAAAATCCTGCTATTTAAAGTATAAAATAAGAGTCAGAAATTTTGAATCTTTGATCAAGACCACCACACAGGAAGATGCAAGCCTTTTAAATCACAACCTTTCCAGCACAAAGGTCTCATCCTTTGCATTTTGAGAGGTGTAAGGTAGCAATATATAAGTGTTTTACAGGACTGCTCTTTATAATTGGAATAGATGGATATAGAGTTCTGTAATATTTTGCCATTCACCCAGATCAAGCCGCTTTCCCAAATCTTTTTCCCCTTTTGACTTATGACAAGAAATGTTTTCAGATGATTAGGGATCAGATCCTTAGGAGCTCAGGACAACAGACATACTCTTTGAGAGAAATAAGAATAGTCAGGTTTTGCTACTTTTATTTAGAGCTGTCTATATCTGACAAACAAAACATACATGTAAGAGATGTTCTAGATTGAAAAGCATTAAATTAAATAATCTTATTGTCCAAAGAGATGTTCTTGTATCTGGACATTCCAACATCTTCCATTCCTATAAAATTTGTTTCAATGAAATCTGTTTTAATAGTGAAGGTCATTTTGTTAATTTTATATTTGGGTATAGAGGAATTCATACCGGTATGTTTTATAGCTGGACATTGCATATTTATTTGAGGACAGTGAAACTTTAGAAGCCATATGAAGTATTATAACAAATTTGGTAAGACATGGTCATTTTCTATGTCTACCCATTGTTTATAGTGGAGAGGTACAGTGGGGGGAAAAAGTATTTGATCCCATGCTGATTTTGAACGTTTGTTCACTAACAGAGAAATGATCAGTCTATAATTTTTATGGTAGGTGTATGTTAACAGTGAGAGACAGAATAACAAACAAAAACAAGAAAAATTCATGTCAAAAAAGGTATGAATTGATTTGCAGGTCAATGAGGGAAATAAGTATTTGACCCCTTCAACTTAGTACTTGGTGGCAAAACCCTTGCTGGTAATCACAAAGGTCAGACGTTTCTTGTAGTTGGCCACCAGGTTTGCACGCATCTCAGGAGGTATTTTGTCCCACTCCTCTTTGTAGATCTTCTCCAAGTCATTAAGGTTTCAAGGCTGATGTTTGGCAACTCAAACCTTCAGCTCCCTCCACAGATTTTCTATGGGATTAAGGTCTGGCTAGGCCACTCCAGGACCTTAATGTGCCTCTTCTTGAGCCACTCCTTTTGTTGTCTTGGCTGTGTGTTTTGGGTCCTTTTCATGCTGCAATAACCATCCACGACCCATTTTCAATGCCCTGGCTGAGGGAAGGAGGTTCTCACCCAAGAATTGATGGTACATGGCCCTGTCCATCGTCTCTTTGATGCTGTGCATTTGTCCTGTCCCCTTAGCAGAAATACGCCCCCAAAGCATAATGTTTTCACCTCCATGTTTGACGGTGGGGATGGTGTTTTTGGGGTTATAGGCAGCATTCTTCCACAGCAACACTTTCACCCAGTTCTCCTCTGAATCATTCCAAAGTTCATTGGCATACTTCAGACGGGCCTGTACATGTGCTTTCCTAAACAGGGGGACATTGTAGGCGCTGTAGGATTTCAGTCCTTCACGGTGTAGTGTGTTACCAATTGTTTTCTTGGTGACTATGGTCCGAGCTGCCTTGAGATCATTATCAAGATCCTCCTATGTAGTTATGGGCTGATTCCTCACCGTGCTCATGATCATTGAAACTCCACAACTCGTTCTTTTTTGTGAATCAAACTTATATGTGTAGCTAACATTTATGATGAAATATTATGAGCTATTGATGGCTGAAGGGAGGTGTACATCAGTTAGGAGAGTATTTGAAGAGCAGATGAAAGATGCAGGTCACTGTGGTATTGTTGAGATTTTGTCAGTGAGGGTAGCCTGAGAGGATGATTGGCATGTGTGAAATAAATACAGTTTCATCATCTCTTTATCTTGTAAAAACTATAGCCTTGCTAACAAGATGCTTGGAGGGCTTGATTTAAAACCTTAAACCATTAGAAAGTATTGACTGGTTGAAATTAAAACACTACATCAACACTACCTCTAAAATATGATGGTGGGCCTGCGTTCCTGAGGTATCCAGTGTGTTGAGGAAATTGAAACAGTATTTCACTTTCTCTTCTGTTTATTACCGTATCAACGGGTCAGTACACCATTTAAAGAGCTTCAAAACGGAGTGTACCTCAGCAGGATAATCGGTCCTGATAAGTTAGACCCAGATTTCTTATTAGCAGGTCGAAAAGATAGGCATTATTGGAGAAAGTCAGGAGACAATAAGAGACAAAAAGGTCCTGCCACTTATTGTGGAAAAAAACTAGGTCGGAGATTGCCCAATTTATATGCAGCTACTTTTTGGCCGCTGGAATAGAATGAAGAGACAAGCATCACATATAATAGTTGTCGTAATTGTAAAAAGTTACGAGTTGCTCATTGCGAGGCCTGAAAGTTAAGGCTTTGACGTAATCTGCAATGATCCCCAAAGGCGCTCATCGCATGGCCCTCATTGCAAGGCCCCCAAACTTAGATGGGGGGGGGGGTAGAGGGTCTCAGTGAACGCTGAAGACTGTAGGCCTTTGACGCTCATTGTGAGGCCCGTGATGAGCGCCTGCTCGCAACACAGGCTCTGACCAGATTCTGAGTTACGTGCTTGAAAAAAAATGCAGATAATTTGCTATTCAATTGGTGTCTTTTGGTGGCCTCCCAACGTCTAACGAGTTACGGCTTTAAAAAAAATGGCAGCATTAAATCCGTATTTTTTTTTTTTTACTACCGCAAGGCTTGGAGCAATACCAAATTAAGCTTCAACTCTTGCGGTCTGGAAACAAAATTAAAGGTTCAAACGCTGCCAAGGCCGCAAATGACAGAGGGGAGGAAGAAGGGGGAAAGAGACACAGGGGAGGGAGAAGGGGGAAAGAGACACAGGGGAGGGAGAAGGGGGAAAGAGACACAGGGGAGGGAGAAGGGGGAAAGAGACACAGGGGAGGGAGGGGGGGGGACAGAGACGCTGGGGAAGGAGTGGGGGAAAGAGACATAGGGGAGGGAGGGAGGAAGAGACACAGGGGAGGGGGGGAGACACCGGTGTGGGGTGAGAGGCCTGCGATGAGCGCCTCCATGATTGCCAAAGTTAGAGGCTTGCGCATGTCGAAGGCGCTCATTGCAAGGCCCACAAGTTAGGAGAGCCACGCATTGTGTGTCAAACAGAATTGCGAGGCTTCAAATTTTATTGCCGTAATTTTTGATGGGCAAGTCGCTAGCAATATAATATACATTATAAGAATGGATACCTTTTGGTTCCATAACCTGGAATTTAAACTGTATTTAGAACTATTGGTTAAGAGCTTATTGTGAACATTTAGACCTGGGATTTTGTGCAGTAAGCAGACATGTTTTATCTGACATAATCTCCCAGTGTTAAAATCAATATGAGAAATCAAGGAATGTCTGTCAGTCTGGTACTGGAGAGATCAGGTTCATCATCTAGCATTGGATCCTCTGAGGTGTTTAGATGCAGTCCTTTCACGGAAGACTAGCTGTGCAGATGCTAAATCCTGTTTCATTATGGTCCATTATGTCTCAGATAAGACCGAAATCTTAAAATGGTCCTGCCATTTTGGATCATCATTAGTTCAAATGGATGACCCCATTTATATCTTACTAGCTACTTGCCCGTCAAAAATGACGGGACAAACATTTTAAGCCTGGCAATGCTGTTTGCCACTAAATGTGAGCACCTTCGGTGCTCATTGTGAGCCCCGCTCTGAGCGCCTGTCTACTTCCTCCCTTGTGTCTCATTTCCCTCCTCCTCTCCCTTCCTTTTGTCTCTTTCCCCCCTCCTTTCCCTCCCTTGTGTCTCCTTTCCCCCCTCCTCTCTCTGCCTTGTGTCTCATTTCCCCCCTCATCTCCCTACCTTGCCCCCTGATCACCCCTTGCCTCACATGCCCCCTTCCATCCCATTGGTTACCCAGTGTCCCCTATAGCCCCAGTGCCACACTCACCTCCACCTTCAGTTCGCTGCAGGTGGGATTTATGGGGCAGTCTGCGCACATGGGACAGCAGTTTTGAGAAGTGTTTGCTGCCCATGGCTCCGGACAGCAGAGAGACCTGTGTGGGCTCCTGGGGGGTGGCTGGGGACTGAGGGTCTCTGAGAGCTGCCGCTGGGAGCTCCGGAGTGTGCGGGCAGTACCTGTGGCAGGTGAGGAAGGCCCCGCCACCATCCAGCAGATGCCTGCCCATCCCGCACTCCGGTCACTGGCTACAGGAGGATGCCATGAGAGTGGCCGGGGGTGCACAGTGGTTGGGGAGAGCACAGAGAGCGGGGGAGGCAAAAGAATGGAGAGCAGTCTGAGATGGGCACACTGAGCAATACTGACTGCGGAGGACACAGGAGGATGGGAGGTGGAGAGATAGACAGAGAATCACAGGGCGGGACGGGGGAGACAGAATGAGAATCACGGGGATGGAAGGTGGAGACAGGAGAATGGGATAGGCTGTGATGCGAGCCCTGTGGGCTCTAAATTCTGGATCTACAGGTCTAAACTGCTTCGTGAGGTCCGCAATATTTAACATTGCGTAACCAACAGCCCGTAGAACCACAACTATCACATATATAGTTGACAGTGTGTGCAACGTTTGCGATGTTGGTCACGCTGTTGCGTCTCTCGCAGAACGAGGAACGCCTGCTAGCCCTCGAAGCAAGCAGTTAGGCCCATGTTACCAACACCCGATTGGGGCTGCAATGAGCGCCGAAGATGCTCATTGCAGGGCTTGCATCACCCCCACTACCTGGTTCCTGACAGTGCAGGCCTTGCAATAAGCTCTGGAGGCGCTCATCGCGAGGCCCCAGAGCTCGCATCGAGTGGAGTGGGGAAATGAGACACGAGTGAGAGGAGGGGAGAAATGAGACACAAGGGAGGGAGATGGGGGAATGAGACACAAGGGAGGGAGATGGGGGAATGAGACACAAGGGAGGGAGATGGGGGAATGAGACACAAGGGAGGGAGAGAAGGGGGGAGATGAAACACAAGGGAGAAGAGGGGGGAAATGAGACACAACGGAGAGAAGGGGGAAATTTGACACGAGGGACGGAGACGAGGGGGGGGAATAAGACACAAGGGAGACAGAGGAGCGGGGAAATGAGACACCAGGGAGGGAGACGAGGGTGGAAATGAGACACGAGTGAGAGGAGGGGAGAAATGAGACACAAGGGAGGGAGAGGAGGGGGGAAATGAGACACGAGTGAGAGGAGGGGAGAAATGAGACACAAGGGATGGGGGAATGAGACACAAGGGATGGGGGAATGAGACACAAGGGAGGGAGATGGGGGAATGAGACACAAGGGAGGGATATGGGGGGGAAGGAGACACAAGGGAGGAAGAGGAGGGGGAAAGGAGACACAAGGGAGGGATATGGGGGGGAAATAAGACACAAGGGAGGAAGTAGACAGGGGAGAGATTCGCAATGAGCGATGAAGTCGCCACACAATGGTCGCCGAAGGTGCTAACATTGGGTGGCAAACAGCATTGCCAGGCTTAAAATGTTATTCCCGTCATTATTGACGGGCAAGTAGCTAGTTTGTGATATAATGGCTGGTTAGAATTTCAGTGATTTAGCTTGAGGTCTCTTCTATCTAAAGTCCTTGTTGAAAGATCTTTGAATGGAAGACTGACCCTTTCAAATGTGACAGTTCTGCTGGATCTAGCAACCCTTAGGGTCTACTCCTTTAAAGAAAGAGTAGAATGATGACATGCTTAACTTGGCTGAAGTCTCAAGTGTAAGGTCAGTTGGTGATATATCTGGAACAAAGTGTAGGAAGAGATTATGGAGTTAGGCTGAGAGATTTTCTGTTCCAATGTTCTATGGGATAGCTCTTATTCTTATGTTGTACCTTCTGCTCTTGTTCTCTAGGTCCTCCGCTTTCTCACATAGTTCTACCACCTCGCCTGCTGTATTCTTATTGTTTTATTCAACTGTGTGTCGGTGTTAGTGGAGGTCAGCTGTCTGTTGTACCAATTTTGTATTGCGGATGTTGTGTATATATATTGATGTTTTTGTTAAAATTCATCTATCAGAAGAGCAACTTCAGTAGAGCAACACATCTTCTTGATGTCTTCAGCTAATCTTTCTAGATCATTAAGTTGTTCTGCTACTTGGTCAACTTGTTTGAACATTTAATCTGTGGTCCTGGTGGATCTTATAGAGGTGGCAGTGGAAGCCATGACTGCTGAGAGGTTAACTGATAAAAGAATAGATATCATGGATAAGCCTAAGAAAAGGCTCTACCTTCTAGAAAATGTTGGGAAATGTTAAAATTGTAACCTTTATTAATATACCTTTCAAATTCTTGTGTGCTGGGAATTGAAATGAAAAAGGATATAATGTAACACCAATTAAAAATTCTAGCTACACCTAATTAATAAAGCACCAGTTTGCCTGAAAGATGCAATACCGCTGTGTTGGTAACAACATAATATGTTACCAGGATTAAAGGGACTAGAATAGTTTCAATTGTTATTGTTAATTTGCTAATAGTAAATAATTTATACAATATGTGTTTGCTTTAGTATTGAGCACAATGTTGCACTTACTATTGTGAATCCGTCTTTATTTTTCTTTCGCAGTTACCTTTTTTTGATCAGACTCAAAAGCAGTATAATGCTTAATTGCTGCCATCAGGGTAAGCCTTTTGATTGACGCCCATAAATCTGACAACCTGAAATTTTAATTCTGTCTGGTGTTAGATAGATAATCGAAACTGATTACAGGCATACACATTGTTAAAAGGAGAGAGTGGAACCACTACCCACCATGCATTTTCCCATTATAGATGCAGATTTGTCTAGGGAGCAATTTCACTTTGTCTCATGTGAGCTATTTAAAAGAAATGAGAGAATGTTACATCACTAGGACCCTCCAACATAATTTCCTATTGGTTGTTTATATTTACACGCTTCGTTATTTTGGAAATAGAACACTTTTTCATTGATGTGTTTGATGTAAGTAATCTTAGTGGATTGACAATGATTCTAACAGGTTTATTGTGTAGTTTAACAAGATTTAAATTTTAACAATTTTACGACTGTATGCTGGAGAAATCAATCCTATGGTTTGTTATTATATAATTCTTATCAAATTATTATATAATACCCTTTAAAGATTCTTTACAGCAATACCCCATTTGCACTCCACATGCAGTCCTGCATGCAGGAGTATTATGTGAAAAAATAAACAGGGCATTTTTTTCACCTTAGCGCTCAGACAGTGCTATGGCGAATCGTAGAGCTCTGAGCTGGGATTTGAACTCTTAAGTGTGGTTTAGCGCTCAAAAACCACACTATAAGCGGAGTATACCTGTATTTACATACTTATGTCTCTATAAGTGATATGGTGATCATGGTAAACAATGGCCATTTATTTATGGGCCTTCTAAAGATAAATTTCAGAAATATTTTCAAAATCCTGGGTTTCACCAACACTCTAAGAGGTACACTTGGCCTGTTGCCCAAAGTCTGGTAAGAGTGCTATGTTATAAAGATTATCATGTGTTTCATATCATTAATGATTGATTTCAGAACTAGTGTTTTATTTTTATTTTTACATTTTAATTTTTAAATCCCATGTTAAGTACTGTCAATTTTTTGAGTATTCAGGCCAATAAAAATAAACTATTCAAGTGTCCATCTTATAAAACCAAACTTGCTATGCAATAATTTACTAGGCAATTATAATGAAATAACAAGGAATAGTTTATTCACAGAGGTGTGAGATTTTCAGTGACCTATAATTAGTGACTAAGTGATGTCCATCTAGTCAGATAAATGGGATGGTATTAGATATTATGGTTCTACTCCGTAACAGATTAAGCACCAGTGGGTAATAGACAACTTGGCTCTAAATTCAGAGAGATGGTTTATTGAATGAAGTGTGTAAAGGTGAAACTTTCATTCAAACCATCAGGTGACAATGTTTTCAGATAAAAAATCCATTTGTATTCACGCTGCAATAGTATGCGGTCTATGTAATCTCTCCATTGACTGAGGTGAATTTTTTCTATACCTAAATAACACGTCTGTGACGTCACTATGATGCACGTCATTGACGTGACGTGCCGCAGGTACATCCAATTTTTTGAACGCTGAATTTTTATTTTCAAAAACACTGCTTCTCAACTGGTGTCTGGTTTTGCCTGTGTATTGTAGACCACATCTGCAAACTATTAGGTAGATGACAGCCATTGTGCAATTAATACAATCTTTGTTCATGAATTCTCTTGAGCGTTGAGAATTTAAAACAACTTTTCAGTGTTGGCATGTGGATCCTACAGACAAGAATGGTCTTGCTTTTTAATACCGGTAAAGTGGCTATGCACATTTTGTCCTTTAAAATTGGTACTCTTCTGATGGTAATAGTCAGATTTTACATTAGAACTTTTTTAAATCAGGAACGGTAAACAAGATCTGGAAAGTGCAGATTATATATAAGATTCTTCTATAAAAGTAGTAGGGTAGATTCTTTTAGTGATTTTGTGTGGAGTTTTATTGTGTTAATAAAGGGCCACTCAAGGCATTTCTTTCTTTGTTGCATCTTTGTTCTTCTGTACTGCTGTCATGTGTTTCCTCCCTGTTGCGCCAGTTGTTGGAGGTACTCGTTCGTCAGGGTCTCAACCGAGCCTGTACCAAGTCCTCTATGTCCTAGGCATCTGCATCTCCCAGGCAAGCCGTGGTCTGTTCTGGTTGCATGTCTCCACACAGCTCTGGCCAGATCTTCCTCCATACAGCTTTTAGACATTGCAGTGTCACCTCCTAGGGCAAATCAATGTTTGTGGTACGGTGGCAGGAGCATTGTCCATTAACAGGAGCACTTTGGCCTCAAGTGCTTTGTGCCTACAGTAGCACTGCATGGACGGGCAGAAATGCTCAATGAACCACTCCTTCAACATGTCCATGGTGATCCAGGCCTTCCTGCTGAATTGCCAAATGACTGGCAAACTGGATTTAGGGATGCCCTTCATGGCTCTGGGTATCTTTGAGTGGTAGACCAGCAATGGCTTGATTTTGAAGTCACCTCTGGTATTCACACCCAGAAGAAGGGTTAGCCCGTCTTTGGCCACTTTTAAGCCTGGTGCTCCCGTGAAATGAATGTGCGGCTTTGTATCCACTTCAAGAAGAGGCTGGTCTCATCCATGTTGAACATCAGTTTAGGAGGATAATTGCCTCTTTCCAAAATCTCTTTTAAGCTAGCTGGAAAGGCTGCATCAGTGCTCGGTGTCAGCACTTGCGGCTTTTCCTGTTATCTTAATGTTGTAGAGGTTGTTCCTCTTTTTGAAGAGGTCAAACCAACCTCTATTGGCTGAGAAGCTTTCCTAAACATCTTGTGTTTGGCTCTGGATAAGGCTGTATATGCTTCTAGCCTTCTCCTTTATGATAGCCTGGCTGAAAGGCATGTTAAGCTCCAGTTCATTGACAATACAGATAGACCACCACTTCTCTATCAGCTACAGGGCGTAAGTGTCTGAGTACCTAAGAAGTTAATAATAATCAAATACTCAATTCATTTTTTCTGAAATATGTTTAACATAGAAGCCTGGAAAAATAGTATATAAGGAAAAGGCCTGATCAAAAAGCCATTATTCGTCAGAGCTTTTATTTTTATTTTTTGAGGGGACGTAGGCTTTGACATGACAGAAGAGGCAAGAGTTTTCAGTAAAGATCGAAGATGCCTTTTCTATGATGACCTGGAAATGAGGATTTAAGGGCTTTTGCAGCAAGATTGAATATGACTGCTTATCCACAAGGACATTGCTGATCATTGCTGGATAGTGATGTCGCGAACCTAAAATTTTCGGTTTGCGAATCGCGAACGAGAACCGCCGCAAATGTTCGCGAACCGGCGAACATCGGCAAACCGCCATCGACTTCAATGGGCAGGCGAATTTTAAAACCCACAGGGACTCTTTCTGGCCACAATAGTGATGGGAAAGTTGTTTCAACGGGACTAACACCTGGACTGTAGCATGCCGGAGGGGGATCCATGGCAAAACTCCCATGGAAAATTATATAGTTGATGCAGAGTCTGGTTTTAAGCCATAAAGGGCATAAATTACCTAATATTCCTAAATTGTTTGGAATAACGTGCTTTAAAACATCAGGTATGATGTTGTATCGATCAGGTAGTGTTAGGGTTAGGCCCGCTTCACAGTGACAGACCAAACTCCCCGTTTAACGCACCGCAAACAACCGCAAACAGTCCATTTGCACAACCGCAAACTCCCCATTTGCACAAGGTTGGATACCAAGCTAGCCATGTCCCGTTCCTTGTCCTCACTGATGTCATTGAAGGTCTCTTCCTCCACCCAGCCACCGAGGGTCCCCGAAAGGTGACAACAAGCCCCCTGGGACGCCTGCTGTGTTTGGTCTTCCACCTCCTCAAAGCCACCTTCCTCCTCTGACTCCTCTTCTTCAGACTCCTCTCACTGCATTGCCTCTCTCTGCATTATTATAAGGTGTGTTAAGTAGTACTACTCTTATCATTTTAAAACCTGTTACAGCACATATCAGGGGGCGTGTATAAGGCCTGGATTTTTAGAACCAGGAGATGGAAAAAGATGCTTTGTTGGTCGTATCACTTCAATTTTGGGGCACTTTGTGACATTAGCTTCTTACTCTCAAACATGTCCTTTACAGGCACCTGACTATGGGCAAATGAGCAGGAACTGCTCAAGGCGAGAGACGGAGTGGCGGATGGTTGAGAGGGGGCAAG
This sequence comes from Discoglossus pictus, assembly GCA_027410445.1. Taxonomy (NCBI): domain Eukaryota; kingdom Metazoa; phylum Chordata; class Amphibia; order Anura; family Alytidae; genus Discoglossus; species Discoglossus pictus. Next base: position 398,538,674 of record CM050163.1, on the reverse strand, counting down.
GAGGACAGCAGTGGTTGATGTGGCTTATGATGCTGCACCAGGAGGAGGATGGCGGCTTTGAGTTTGTGTGCTGCTTGTACTCATGTGTTGGTCTGGAGTCACCCAAACATTAGGTCTCAACCTGTAGAGGATAAGGGAACCAGGCTACTCTAGACCTCATTCATCATTACAGGTTTTGACAGATCAGTACTATGCGTCCAAGCTACTGTGACAACAGATATGAGTGGCACTGCACTTGCAGAAGTTGGTAGAGTAGACGCTGTAGGTCTGACACACACGCTTGCAGACAACTAACTGCTATGCAATCTATTACAGTACAATTTTTGTTTTGTTTTAAATGTACACTACTGTTACACCAGATATGAGTGGTGTGTTAAGTAGTACTACTCCTATCAGTTTAATCCCTGTTATGTGCCGTTTTTTGGGGTTTGGTTGTTGAAGCCACAGTGCAGCACCAGAGGCCAGAAAAATTAGGCATGTACACATGCCTGAAAAATTAGGTATTGTTGATCTTGCAGCGAGCGGAGAAGAAGGTAGGCCTGATTCAACGCCCCATCCCTGCATATCCACACTCAGAGATTGAGGGGGCGACCCTTACAAGGCCACGGGCTGGAGATATAAAGGGGGGCCATCCCAAATAAGCACACAAGCGGGGACAAAGGTAGTGAAGGGGACATAGAGGCCCATGGACTGACGGTCGCCATCTTGGCAGGAAAAGGGCCCAGCACAGGCAGCTACTTGAGTCAAATGCTGTACAATTACACCTTAATAAAGCTGAAACATGCAGCAGCAGGGATTCTAAACGGCCACACGTGGACAAGGAGGCTAACAGCCCCCACAGTCTCTGCACCACTCTTTTTAACAGATAACCCAATGGGCTAACCAGGAGGTTATTATTATTATTGGAGGAATTATTAGTGTCTTTACCCCCCAAGAGAGGACATAATATACGGTATCTTTAGACTATCTGATGGCCAAACCTCCTTTAGCCCCAATGCTATCCAAGAAACATTTCAAAACTTTAGCTGACTGGGGGTCTATAGAGTGACATTAGTACTGACCTTTATATGACTGGGGGTCTATAGAGGGACATTAGTACTGACCTTTTATATGACTGGGGGTCTATAGAGGGACATTAGTACTGACCTTTATCTGACTGGGTGTCTATAGAGGGACATTAGTAATGACCTTTATCTGACTGGGGGTCTATAGAGTGACATTAGTACTGACCTTTATATGAGTAGGGGTCTATAGAGGGACATTAGTACTGACCTTTATCTGACTGGGGGTCTATAGAGGGACATTAGTACTGACCTTTATCTGACTGGGGGTCTATAGAGGGACATTAGTACTGACCTTTATATGAGTAGGGGTCTATAGAGGGACATTAGTAATGACCTTTATATGACTGGGGGTCTATAGGTGACATTAGTACTGACCTTTATCTGACTGGGTGTCTATAGAGGGACATTAGTAATGACCTTTATCTGACTGGGGGTCTATAGAGGGACATTAGTACTGACCTTTATCTGACTGGGGGTCTATAGAGGGACATTAGTACTGACCTTTATCTGTCTGGGGGTCTATAGGTGACATTAGTCCTGACCTCCTGCTGCATTATTATTACTCCCAGTACTCCCAGGCTTGCTACTATTAGATATAATAACCTCAGTTTCGTTTCCTTATCTGTTGGTTACATCAAAATATGATTATTAAATATTTCATATTTGTTTTTTCTCCCAAAGTGAACCCCTTTGTGTGTGTCCCACAGATGTGGCGTTTCCACTCTGCGTATGTTGGATTTGCACCGCTCAAAAAGTATGAAAAGAGATCCCCCCCCCTTTAAGCCCGTTAATGACATCATCAGTAAATTGTATGTAACAGATTCCAGTGTTTAGGGTTTATGACCCAATTCTGCGATCATATGATTTATGACAAAAATCCGTATTTGTCGTATTATTCAGACGCGCGTGCATCTTTGTGTTACATTTCCTGATACTTTTATTATCTTGATCTTTATTTATTTACTAGCGACTTGCCCGTCAAAAAATGGCAGCAATAAGATTGTAAGGCAGGTAATGGTGTTTGGACGAGACATTCATTTTGTTGGCGGTCGGAGATCCTTCGGCGCTCATTGTGAGGCTGTTGGTTGTATTTTTTTTCTGATATGCACTTTTGCTGTTATTCTTTGGTCGGCGGTGATGTGTTTTTTGCGCTTATTGCAAGGCTTTGTGTGCTATGAGCAGCGTTGGCGCTCGTTGTGAGGCGCGCAGTGAATGGCTTTTATGTTTAATGTGATAATGTTTTTTTGTGTATATGTATTTTTGTACGCTAATGAAATAATTACTAAATGAATATACTTTACCTATTTGTAAGTAATATATGCAGGAAGCATTGTGCTGAAGAGCTGACAATCTGTTTTCATGTTCCTGCAGCATACAATGTAGGTTTTCAGTGCTGTGGAGCTGCTGTGTAAGTGTCAGCAATGTGCGCAGTGTGTAGTGTAAATAGGCTGCGTGCGCGAGGGGAAGCCGTTAGGGTAGCTGGGTACTTCTGCATTGTGTAAGTTAGTGTTGTAAAATGGCGGGGAATGTGTATGTGGTACGCGGGTGTGGATGATTTAGCGTCCTTGTTAATAGTGTATCTTTACCTCGTACGGCTTTTTAGGAAAATCCTTATGTGTTTCGCGTGTTTAGGGTCCTGTAGCCTCGTTTTCTTTTTTTCAACGGCCATTTTTTCTCTCACTTAGGTGATTTTCGGGTGTCTAAACTCATGAATTTGGACTTAAATGGAGGTGTAACTTCACTTGCAGAGGTCCTCGGTGCCCGCCTTGCTGTGGGTAAGCTTTTTATGTGTTTGTTGTGTGTATCTATTGTGTTTTTAATGTTTTTAAGTGCGCGCGGTTCGGGCGTTAAGGTCGTATTTTTGTGAGCTCGTAATGTTTTTTTTTTCTAAGTCCCGTATTTTTGGATGGTAAGTCTGTAAATTTGATGGTGTAAGTCCCGCCTGCGGCTCATTGCAGCCGACGTGGGAGCCTTTGGCGCTCCTTGCCAGCAACTCTGGCCCTGGCTTCGCAAGCCCGCAGCGTTAGCAACAACCCACCTGCTCACAACTATATATGTGATATCTGCAACGTCTTCCCCAGTTGGCACTTGTAAATCGGCTAAGCGACAAAAAAAATGGCGTCCGGAAAAAATGAAAACGAGGCTACACGACCCCAAACCGCGCAAAACATCGCCAGCCATGTACGACTTTTACCTAGGAACAGACGAGGTACAAAATACACTATTAGAAATAATGGAAACTGCTGGCGAGCCGCGTAACACATACACAATCGCCGCCATTTTACAACACTAACTTGCAACTAATAACATTACAAATCTAAAATGGCGCGTTACACGACTATACAAGCGTTTTCCCCTCGTGCACTGCGCACATTGCTGACACTTACACCTCAGGTCACCAACAGTCCAAATGTACACTGTAAGCTGCAGGAAAATCAAAACTGATTGTTAGCTCTTCAGGTTATTGATCACTGGATATATTAATTACAAATAGGTAAAGTATTTTAGTAATTAATTAATTCATTATTATTAAAAAAATAATATATAAAAAAAATACGCTTAATAGCATATTTTACACTGCCGTTACTTTACATACATTAACGCTTCGCACTTCCTAATACATTTGTTCATTCACAATAGTTATTATCGTGCATTCATTTAATAAGTATTAATTAGTAATAGAAAATAAAAATGTAGACTTTACACTACACTAAAATGTTTTACTTTTTACTCTGCAGTTATATATCTGGATTACTGCTCATTGGCTGCCAGCGATAGCACTCTCAAAGCAGTTACAAATCTAAATCACTTTATTATACTCTGAGACCTGAATACATTTTTTAATTTACACTGCACAAAAAAAATTATATATTTAACACTGTACTTGTATATCTGTCTTTGCGATGAGCGCCGAAGATTGATCGTTGCAAAGCACGAAACATGAAGGACACGAGGGAAGAGGCTTACAATGAGCGCCGAAGGTCTTCAGAGTACAAAAAGCATCACATTGTGTGGCAAACAGCATTGCCATGGCTTCAAACTTTATTGCCCTGTCATTTGTGCCAGACAAGTCACTAGTGATATAATATAACATAATGCAATACAATATTATACAGTACACATGGGTGTTGGAACTGGGGGGGGGGGGGGGGGGGGGGGGGTCACCCCCCCCCCCCCCCCCCACAGATTTCTTATCGTATGTATGTATGCGTATAGAAGCTAACAGGGGAGGGGAGAGGGAGAGGAAGACACAGGGGAGAGGGAGAGGAAGACACAGGGGAGAGGGGGAGGAAGACACAGTGGAGAGGGGGAGGAAGACACAGGGCAGAGGGCGGAAGAGAAACAGGGTAGGGGAGAGGTGAGGGGAAGAGACACATGGGAGGCGGGAGAGACACAGGAGAGAGTGGGGGTAGAGACACAGGGGAGAGGGGGGAAGAGACTAATGGGAGGGAGTGGTGAGGAGACACCGGGGAGAGGAAAGGGGGTAAAGACACAGAGGAAGGGGGAAGAAACACAGGGGAAGGGAGAGGGGGTAGAGACACAAGGGAGAGGGGGTGATACACAGGGGAGAAGGGGGAAGAGACACAGAGGAGGGGGGAGAGACACAGGGGAGAGGGAAGGGGGGAAAGACACATGGGAGGGGGGAAAGAAACACGGGAAGGGAGAGGGGGTAGAGACACAGGGGAGGGGGGAGTGACACAGGGAAGATGGAAGGGGGAAAAGACACAGGAGAGGGGGGAAAGAAACACGGGAGAGGGGGTAGAGACACAGGGAAGGGTGGGAGAGACACAGGGGAGAGGGGGGGAGAGAGACACATGGGAGGGAGTGGGGGGGGAGACACAGGGGAGAGGGGGGGGGGAGAGACACATGGGGGGGAGTGGGGGGGAGACACAGGGGAGGTCTTGTGCTTTATTATTATTATTATTACTATATAATGTGTAGATGTACTGGCTGGGCAGGCTCTTGTGCATTATTATTATTATTATTATTATTATTAGTAGTATATAATGTGTATATGTACCGGCTGGGCATGCTCTTGTGCATTATTATTATTATTATTATTACTATATAATGTGTAGATGTACCGGCTGGGCATGCTCTTCTACATTATTATTATTATTATTATTATTATTATTATTATTATTACTATATAATGTGTAGATGTACCGGCTGGGCATGCTCTTGTGTATTATTATTATTATTATTACTATATAATGTGTAGATGTACTAGCTGGGCATGCTCTTGTGCATTATTATTATTAGTATTTTACTACTACTAATAATAATAATGCACAAGAGCATGCCCAGCCGGTACATCTACACATTATATAATAATAATAATACTATTATTATTATTATTATTATTATATAATGTGTAGATGTACTGGCTGGGCATGCTCTTGTGCATTATTATTATTATTATTATTATTATTATTATTATTAATGCACAAGAGCATGCCCAGCTGGTACATCTACACATTATATAATAATAATAATGCATGCCCAGCTGGTACATCTACACATTATACAGTAGTAATATTAATAATAATAATAAGGCACAAGAGTCCTTCAGCACTGCACTGGACACTGAATAAACTTGCCTAGCTATGGTTTTCCCTATTGATGCAGTATCACCTACACTCAGCCTCCTCTCAGTAAGACTGCAAGTTAGTTTTGATTCCAAAATGGCTGCTGTCCATGAGGTTAAAGGGTCTGGAAGGGAGTGTATGCTGCTGATTGGCTGGAATGTGTCTGCTGACTGTGACATGCAGGGTCAAAGTTTGCTCAATGATAAAGTATTGGGGGCGGGTCAAATATCGCATATGTTCGCAGTTCGCCGCGAACATGCTATGTTCGCCGGGAACAGTCCGCCGGCGAACTATTCGTGACATCTCTATTGCTGGACGATCATCCAAGTAGGGTAATCTATCATTTTTTTCCCCACATGAGCTTTGTTTTATTTACTGTAAGTTATTTTTTCTGAAGGCTTTTTTTTTCTGTACTTTTTTTTGTAATTGTACTTTTATTTTATGTACTTAATTTAGGGTAGCTATTTCAGGGACGTTAGTGTTAGGGACTAGATTATGGACCCATGAGGGTCCATAATAACCCCTGTGATGATAGGTTAGCATATTCCCAAACCTCATGGTAAAGGGTTAATGGTAGGTGTAATGGGGGGTATAAATGGGATATTTTGTTGTGTGTGTGCATATATACTTGTTTTATGTAATCCATAAACCATAGTCTTTACACTAAATTGCTGTGTAATCGTATGCATATGCTAAGGCATCAAAATTTAACCTACTTGTAAAGATAGGTTGCTTTCAATAACTAGAAATAAGGTGACTCAACAGAAAGGGAAATAGTAGGTTAAGCAGAATGGAATATTTGTGACAAATTCCATGCACATATAAAAAAGTCAGTTTAATAATGTATTCAGTACTAGTTTCCATGTAAGAAAATAAACATAATAAAATCTTCACTTTTAAATGCTTGGGCTAAAAATTGTCCTTTTTAAAAAATGTTATAACATACATAATTATTTTCACACACTTATTTTACAATATGTGAATTGATAAAATTGTTCATGCTACTAATAATTATATATATTATATCTTGCTTTTGTTGTTTTTTTAGATTGCTTTTTGAAGATTTGATTGTTTATAGAATAAGATTTATTGTGTTTTTGATAACATTTAATTAAACATTTCAACTACATATACCTATGGAAAAAATTAAAACATTGAAACAAATGCATTCCATTTTGGCATATCTGATGAGTGAGAGACTGATAGAGCCTCACGAAACGCGCGTCGGGAGATTGTGACGTCATCAGTAAGCGCGATCACAGCGCAGACCACGCCAATATAGCGTGGAGCATGATAGATACAGCTCTAAAGCTCCAGGTCCACTACTAACTTAAAAGAAAGATAGAAAGCCAATTCCTTCACCACAAAGTCTCAATATAGTTACAATAGAGTAATATACAAGAATAAGGAAATAGAAAAGAAAGAAAAAGGAAAAAGGAGTAAAAGCATAATTAAAGCAAAAAAACGGAAGAAAAAGGAGGACATAACCTCCTTCTAAAAAACAATAGACAGAAGCATTAAGGTAATATATAGTTTAAGAAACAGCATAATCAGGAGTGTATACATTTTTAAAAAATAGCACAGCATTAGCACTATAAATGAATAAGGTAAAGTAGTGACTGTGATAGACTAACAGTCACGAGGTAAAAGGGTAATATAAGAGGAAATAAGCACTAAGTCAAATAGCACAAGCACTTTAAGATAAGAATTTTTGAATAACACAACTTGAATTATAATGCACTTTAAGTAATAGAATTCTGAATTAACATAAATCAACAGGATAAAAGATTAACACAAAAGAAATGCAAAGGCACTTATAACATATACTCCAGGGAAGTGCTGTATGAATAAACAAAACTATACAACAGACAAAAGGATTATAAAACCTTATCTTAATCTTATGTAAATAATGTAATCTTATGTAAATTAAAATCCAGGGTACCTGATAAGGATTTGACTAAGGAAACATAACCAAATTATACAAATACAATTGAATTTAAAAACCAAATCTTTTATTGACTTGAGCATAATAAAGTAATTAAATAAAAAAGCTGTGATCAAAGCAAAGAACATAATAATAACAAAAATAAAACTTTAATAAACCTCTAATAATTTGCTGGACGTCAAAAAACCCAAAGGATTAAACACCTTGGGTTTAACATGATTTTTTTAATCGTTGCATTTTTAACAACATTTTAAATGTACAAATAAAGATTGAATTTTTTAAAATTAGTATGTGGCAATAATAATTAAAATAAAGGCTGCATAAAAGGTGTTTCTGTACAACCTTGGTTGGTTGTTCAAGGATTCCTAAATAGAATCCACAGGACAATATTTTGGTACGCATCTATTTATACAATACATAAACTATTAAGTACTTCAATGCTGAATATAAATGTAATTATCGCAATGGAATTATATAGTCATATGTTAGACAACAGTGAAAAAAGCAGCTGTAAATACATATATCATACTTTGAAATATAAATTTAGATTGTTTTAAAACTTCATACTTCCACTGTTAACGCAAGATTTTCTAAACTTCATTGAGATATATATATATATATATATATATATATATATATATATATATATATATATATATATATATATATATATATATATATATATATATATATATATAATCGGTCAATACAATTTTAAAGCTGGGATTGCTATTTGACACAATGTGATTCTCTGACACTCTTAACCTTTTTGTTATGTAGAAAGAAGTACAACAGTTATAATTAAAAAAAATTTTTTAACAGTCAGCAACTGGTAAACGATATTTTTTTAACCATATTAAACTGTTGTAAACAATTACATAATGCTTTGCAACATGCAACTTATATTTGAAACATTAGTGAACCATTAGGTAACATTAGGTAAACTTTTTATAACAATGAGTATATGAAACATTGCATAATAGTTTGTAACATGCAACTTTTATTTAAAGTACTGTTAAACCACATAGGTATTGAATCCAGAGGAAGGCAAACAGTAAAAAAAAACATTAAAACTTAGCCAATTGTATCAAAGAAGGGAAAAATTAATTCCTTCCTGACCCCATTAACTGGTGATTGGATTACTCCCTGGATCAATACTCTGTATTTAATTTTAGATTTAATTTTTACAACAAATGATCATCCTCCTACTAACATGAACCCTTAATTACATACAATGAAACAACTTTTGTGACCTTTGAAAAAAACTATTTTAACATTACAAACATGAAGTAAATGTATTAAAATTGAAACGGTAAAAGTGATAAAATGCAACGTAACTGTCTTGTGGGGCCAGTCCTGGCAAAAGGCCACTTCCGAGACATTCCAATACTTTTTGTTTTTTCATGTCCAAGTGGTTCCCTTAAAAAGAGCCCAGCAGACTTTTAATTTTGTCTATGGGATATAACCACTCTTTATTGTTGTTGTTTTTCTTTCCATTTTTGTATTTTGTTATTGTTGTAGTTTTGTAAAATTATACATAGTTTCATATTTGAAATAGTGGTCCTCTAAAAAGAACTTAAGTGACATTACATTTCGTCCTGCAAATGAAACCACTATTCTCTATGTTTACAAAACCTCATAGTACACAATGTTTTTTTGTAAGAATGCATCCATCGTGTAATAGATCACCCTGACTTGGGCTGTCTTCAATTGAAACTTTAATATCATCTGGATTTGTGCACCTTGAAAAAGCAACATAGAGTTGGCCATGTGCAAAAACATGTTCCTGTAAAAAAAATACCCACAGACTTAAAAGTTTGTCCTTGGGATTTATTTATGGTCATGGCAAATACCATGATAACTGGAAATTGTCTCCTTTGAAGGACAAAAGGCAAACCACTCTGACTTGGAGCAAAATCAATTCTTGGTAAAAAAAAACTCATTCACCTTTATGGGTACCAGTCATAATTTCTGCATGTATGAAATTATCTTATAAATCGTACACAATTAATCTGGTGCCATTACAAAGTCCTTTTTTTTTAGATTCATATTTCTCAATAGCATGACAATTGCCCCTTTTTTCAATTGCAAAACATGTGGTGGCATTCCAGATGGTGTTAAAGAATTAAAAAATTCTATAATAAAGTTAGATCCACTGTCTTTATCGTGAGCCAGAACTGAATCTGCACTGTAATAATTATTTTGATGTTGATGAATTTTAAAATGTTGTTATTTCAATTTAAGGCATCTACATTTTTGGATGTTAATATCACTTTGTTTGCAAAGTCGGAGTAATCGTCGTTATTAAGAGTGTTTAGAAAGATTGCTGATATGAGTGTTTCCTTGCAAACCATTTGTGATGGAATTTCAATGGTATCATTGGGTAAATCATGTATTTGTGGATGTTTTCCATCTCCAATTTGAATGAGCCAATCATTGAATTCGTTTTGGCCTTCAGATCTTATATTTAATTCTAATTTGAGGTGTGTAAATATTTTCCACAGTTTACTTATCTTGATACATGTTTCAATGATGTCAGTCCTATTTCCATGTGGCACTACAGGTAATGTTTGCCTAAAATCTCCTCCTAACAACATTACCTTTCCACCAAATGGCAAATTATTATCCATCACGTTTTTTAATAATCTATCAATACATTGCAAGGCATGAAATGACATCATTGTTGCCTTATCTATGATAATTAATTAACTTTTTTTTACATGTTTTTGCTTGCAAAGAATTCAGTTGAACATCTGACACTGATGTTTCTAAAATGGGAACTGGCCGTTTAAATCCACTAAGCACAGTTCTGCCACCTTCTAACAAGTGCGGCAATTGCAGTTGTTGCAAATGGCATTGCTTTTTGACCCTTTGCTCGAATGTAACTCATCAAACAATTGTACAGATATGTTTTTCCTGATCCACCAGGGCTATCTAGATAGAAATAACGGTCTTTGACCATTTCATCATCTGTAGCATTTGTGATGGCATTACATGCTTGCAATTGTAAAGTATTTATAGTTTCCAGTTTTTCTTGTGTTTTTTGTTGTTGAAGCTCAGTGTCATAAACATCAAAGTTGATGTTATCTGTAAGTCCTGGTTCAGGCAAATTAAAACTTGCACAATTTAATCCATGAGCAAGAAAGATTTCTGGAATTTCCATTAAAGCTTTTAAGAGTGCAATGGGCTCATTGTAATGTTTCAAGAAGTCTTTACACATATTTATTTTAAATGTTTCCCACAAAGCAAATGCATCAGGTACATTGCAAAAGATGCAAATAAATGCAAATTGTTCTCTCATTTGCTGTGGCATTTGACATAGTGCTGCTTCTTCCAGACACCTCTTCCATTCTGTATCATCAGCTATGATGTTTTGATGTCTTGCAGCTAATAGGAAAGTATCATAAACTATGTCATTCACTGTGCGTAAATGTTTATAACTTTGTGCACAGGGGAACATGTAAAAGAAGTAATTTGAAACTGAAACGTTCAATGTTTCTTGGACTGACGGTATAAATTTGTGGTATAATTTTATGAGTATCTCTTTATCGTTGTCGTCATTGGGCATTTACAAATACATAGTGATATGGAATCTCAATGTATAAAAATTGTCTGGCCTCTGTGTCCTAGCAGTTTAATTGAAACCAAACAGTAAGTGTTGATTCTCGATGTTCACTTTGGGCTAAGGCAGTTCTTTCATTGCCTTGAGTAAAGCAAACAAACTGACTGTATGGCAAATGGACAGCTAATCCATACACAGCATGTGACCGATCGTGCATCTCAAATTTCAGAAGACGCCACATTGCTTCTGGAGCACTGACCTAGCGAGCATCTAAATAACAGGAAAGTTCGTCGTGTAAAATTGGATTTTCCTTTTCGTTTTGTGCACCTTGCACAACAACAGTTGCTTCATCATATCCTTTGTATATATATTTATACACATATTTGATGGATTTAATAGAATTGCAAGCTTCCACATAAATTGCATTGTACTTCATCAGCAAATGTGGATTGTATGGAACTACATATTTTATTATCAACCTTTTTGGCCCCGGATAATAGCTGTTTGTCTTCTTTTTATACAAAGGGTATCCATCACAATTTGCATAAGTTTGCATTTGAAATTGTTTTGGGAACTCATTTGTACATTTTTTATTTTCCATGGTGAATTTGGATGTATATCTCCACATGGCCCATGAATCATTCTCTGTGTTACAGTCTCGCTCTGCCGTATTCAATTTATCTTTTTCCTGCAGCATTAAAAGAATGTGTGCATGTGGCAGGCCTCTTTTTTTAAATGCAATGGTATAAACAAAAGCCACACATTTCCCAAATAACTGTGCTTTAGTTATATCCTGTATTAATGAATTGAGTTTTATTTTGAATACTAAATTTGGTCGGTCAGAAGTATTTTGCCCAAGATTCAATTTTCCTTGATCTCTGGCCATTGTGGATTACATGTGAATGTAATGAATAAATCTTGTTTTCCTAATTTTGTGACAATAGCCATGCCATCATTATATCTTTCTCACACATTGCGAAAATATCCTTAGAAAGTTGATGGCAAAATGATTGCTCTTCCAGCTGGAATGTCTCTGTTGGTAGCCAATTCAGCAACATAATTCATCAATTCACAATATTGTTGGATCTCTCATGATACTTTGTAAGTAATCTGGAAATGTGTGTCTTTGTGGAAGTCTTACCTTGCCTTTCTGACAGCAACTAATAAAGTCTCCGTCAGTTGGTCCTTCCTTGAGAAAATGATATGTCCCACAAAACTGACAAACAACTTTGAGTAATCCACAATAATGAGTGTCTACTGTTAGTGCTGTAATGAAAGCAGTATCCTGAGCCTCCTCAACATAGATATCACTACAACTTTCTATATCTACATTGGTGTCATGCGTATGAACATTGGTGTCATGTGGCAATATTGGATCATTAGGCAATATTTCACAAACATGTTTTTGTTTACTTTTTCTTTTCTTTGAAGCTCCAGCACACTCACTTTGTGCTTTCTTACTCATTTTTCTTTTATTTAAAAGTCTCTGTAGGTCTTCTTCTCTTAAGCGCTGAGAAGTCTCGGGGTACTGTGCATCTCTCCACCTTTGCTTCCTTTCCCTTGCCGCTCTTCTTTTGCGTTCAATCCTGTCTTCTCCGTTGTCCGCCATTTGAATCTGTAATAGTAAATACAGGTGTAAGATGTAATGTTTTTTTGTATTGTACATATTGTTTGGAGCTGCTCTCAATGCAAAACCTAAATAGCATTAATAAAAGAATGCAATGATTTGAAAAGCATTTTGAATTTTTCCAAAGTTAATTAGGTAAACATATATGTGTGCCTAATTAATTTTTTTTGGTTATTATGAATGGACAATTAAATACTAAGGACTTTATGCATTTGCAATTTGTGCAATGCAATAGGGCACTATATAAGCACATAGCTGCAAACGTCACTCTGTGTTCAGTCAGCTACAGAGATGATGAAACTGTCAAATAAGTGGAAAGCATTTGTAATATTTGGATTCATCCCTATCAGGCAATCAGCAGCAACACGGATATGTGAGTGCATAGTAAAATATACATATTGTTTGTGGTCCTTTTTTTTGGGGGGGGGGGGGGGTAATATTAATAATTATTGTACATTAATAATCAATTAAGCAATTACTAAATGTATTCTAAAGAGCTAATCATTAATATATTAAAAAAACGAAACGAGGCATTGTAAAATATAGAACCTTTGTTGTTCATAATGAGTACTAATAAGTAATTAATAAAATAATGTACATTAATAATTAAATAATCAATGTCTAAATATATTAGAAAGAGTTAAGCATTCATGTATTAATAAACTTTAGGCATTTTAAAATGTTATAATTTTTCTTTTGATAATGATTACTAATTGATAATTAATAAATTAATCTACATTAGTAATTCATTATTCAATTAATATATTGCTAAGAACTAAGCTTGAAAGTATTGATATAGTAAAGCAAGTGTAAATTATAAATTTGTTACTCATTTTTTTAACTAATAATATTTACTTTTATTTTAAGAATAATAATTTATTAATATTTATTAATATAAATTACTATACCTTACCAATTTATATTCAGCAATACGTATCCTGAATCTCTTTTCCGGCTGCAGAAAATGTACATTCAGACTGTCATCACCTGAGGAGAAAGTGTCAGTTCTGTGAAAAGTGTGCCCTATATATAGGCTGCGTGCACGAGACAAAACCATTGGTTTAGGCGGGAAATTCGCTATTACAGAATTTTAATGTGTAACTGTGTAAGTTAGTGTTGTATTTTTCCTATGTCATATTTTTTTTTTCTAAGTGCTGTGTCTCATAATTTTGTTTTCTAAGTGCCGCGTTCGTCAACTGCTTGCAGCCTAAAGCGAACCCGCGTTTTGTAAGTGTTTGGAGGTGTGTTTCATTACCGAGGCTCACATGCAATGAGCACCTTTGGTGCTCGTCGCCTAAGTGGTGCACGTTTTAGTGGTTTAACAGCTCTCCTCGCTTCGCGAGGCTCTCAGGCGATAAGCGCCTTTGCCGCTCATCGCCTAAGTGCTCCAAGTTAACGACTTGCCGCCGCTACGCGTAAGTGCTCCAAATATCGCTTAAGTGCTCTGTGTTAATGGCTCACCTCGCTTAGCGAGGGTTGCCGGCGATAAGCACCTTCGCTCATCGCTAAGTCGTACGCACCACGCAAAGCGTGACGACGTCTCGTAGTACAACAATTATAATATGTGATATAACTTCATTCTTCCTGAGGACTATAATGTTTGCAATACAGTGTTTAAAAATGCTCCATTCTTATGTGAGTTTTACAATATACCACTCTTACACTGTCTGTAATTGGCTGCAAGTGCTTGTTCCATACTTTTTAGGAAACTCAAATGTAAATGTTAATTGTTTCTTCTTTTATGTATTTAAACACATTAATACATAACATTCGAAATTATACTTGCAATATTTTAACTTACATGAAACATCTAGAAGTAGAAGTTAAATATTGACATATTAGTTACTTTATTTGCTGATCTATAAAACAGATTTATATGAAGCAGCAAACATTGAAATATTTACTGCTTTATATACCTACAGTACAAACAAATGTATACATTTACTATCATTGATACATAATAGACATCCTCCACCAGACCCAATGTATAAATGAACAGTTTCATATATATATTCATAAAATATATCCCTCATTTTTTTAAAGAACTACACTTGATAATATGCAATATGTTTTTATAATGTAAATAAATAATCTAATTTATTACCTTTATATGCAATTATGCCGCTGTAGAATCTGCCATTTTAGTTTCTCACATTTAATTATTATATACATTTATCCCTGCTCTTATACAATGATTAGCGATTTCAGTATTCCCCAGCCTGTTTTGTTTTCAAGTCATTTATCTCTCAGATAAGGATTCAAGAGGGAAGATGAAACAAAGTATTTGCTAGGAAATTTATAGATGGATATTCCTCCCTCTAATAAACTCAAGTTACATGCCTGGAACAATATTATTTTTATAAGTGTAGCTATTGAATTCTTGTCTGTCTTTCAGGTTGGATTAGAGATGTTTGCCTAGTTCATCACTTATGAATTGCTTTCATCTGTGGGATTTCCTTAGTACTATAATGTTGATTGTGATGTGTTTTTGCTAGTTTATTGACTTTACATGCTAATCGTTATTATAACAAGCACTATTTTTGTTCCTTGTGTTTATAGAACTCTGTTTAAAGATTCTCCGTGAAGATAAAAACTACCCAGGATCACTGCAAATTGTGCAATGGTAAGTTGCTGCATAATTTAGACAATGTTGTTTCCTGCCATAGAATGTTCAATACAGTGGATTAGAATAACCAAAGTGAGAGGGCGGCAGAGACTTTCTAGTTTCTATACTCTTTTATATTCAAATGCTAAAAGGTATTGAGTTGTATGAACTAGGGTGGGAGAGGAGAGTTCTTAAGAGTCTTCCCAAATTCACGTGCAAAATTGTCAAGCCACTTCTCCAAGTTAGAAATATGTTTGAGTAATGTTTCCAACTTGAAAAGATGCTCCACTGGATATACTCTATCTTCTCAGTTTAGTGAATCTAGCCCCATGTTGTTTAGCAATTGAATAATTCAAAGTATTGCAACCGTTGAAAATATCACTGCATACATTGGCAAAATGTCTTTACTTTTTAAGATTTGCGTTTTATATAAAACATAAATCCAATATATGGAAATTGACAGGTAATTAAAAGATTTATATAATCATGCATTGATTTGTTCCAGGATTCAAGGATGCTTTGATGCATTGGAGAAAAAATATGTGAGTATTACTTTTTTGGAAGTACTTGTATAAATAAACACATTAATATTAGATATTTCTTTGTTTAAATATTTATGCCAAAAAATATCATATTATTAAATAAATATAGTTTATCAAAAGTAGATTTGGTCAAAATGCAGTTCAATAGAAAGAGTACCCTTCTAAGCCAATTCTCTGTATTTGTTTCCAAAATGTTGTTTATAGCAGAGGTTTTCAACAGCTGATACTAGGACCAGTGCCGGTCCATAAGACCTCATCTGCCCGTCCACTCTTATCCTCTGCTTGATCTTATTGCTCCTGTGTGCTCTCAAACACAGGAGAAAAGGGGCAGAGTGAGTCAGACTGACTGCTAGAATTTCCTCTAATGTTGATCCTCCCAAGTCGCCCACTGCTCCCCTAGGCGAGCCTGCCTGCTGCAGTGCATCATCTCTTCTTCATCGGCCTCTTACTGAGACTCCCTGTATGTCCCATGCTGCAGGTTGCTCTGCTGGGTCAAGCTCCTGCCTGCTTGCTCCTTCGGCCACCAATGCCATCAGCACACCTCATTTTCTCATCTGCACCTCTGGAAGCTCCCTTGCTTTCACGTCCAGCTATGGCAATTTTCTCATCTTCTCCCAATGTTGAATTTTCAAGGAGCTCCACCTTCTTGCCCAGCAGAAGGAAGTTCCATTGCTCAGAGAGATGATATCACAGCATAGGACCACTGCAACATAGACCACCAATGTAAATTCAGATTCTCAACAAGGAAGGTTGCAGGAGATGCCTTAATTTGCAGCTTATGCTCATCACAAAGTGGATGGGACATCTATACTAATTTCTTATCATTTGGCCCATGTTCCTGTCTTCAGTTTCTAGGGATATCAATTGACTCCAATTACTCTATCTTGTAATGCAGGTTTCTTGGACACAAGGTGTGTTATCTGTGGTCTTATCTTCAAGAATTGTTGGCATGGTCTAAAACCACCCTTAAAGCCCTTCAATCAATGTTACGCAAGCTTCAGTTTGCCTGCAGGATTATTTCAGTTGGCTGGATATTTTGTCTTAATCTGTCTGTCTACTACGGATGTTAAAGGCATATCCAAGTTTCATGGATTAATACATTTCTGCACTCTATAGGCAAAAAGCAGCACATACTACTTTTATTAAAATCTAAAAAATCCCTTTACGTATTATGTTGACACGCCCTGGAGTGTCTACACAGGCCCCTGATCCCCACCTATCAGCATGCAGCATTAGGGGATAAATTTTAACCCATTATTCACCTGCTGTTTCTTCCTCAGCCAATAGGAGAGCAGTGATGTCAGCCACCAAATCACTGCCGGGATATGACTTGTGTTGCTTCCTGTCAGTGCTGTGCTGCTGCCATAGCACCTAACATAGTGCTACCCTACATATCCCAGGCTGCTTCGTAGCACATATAGGAACCCCAGAGTTTAATTCAAATGTTTCAGCTAACCTAATTGGCCAAAACAAATTATGCTAATTTAGCCTGGGTTTGGAGGGGATGTTAACACTCATTTTCAACTGTCAGAAATTACAAGACTATTCGCTAACTTCAAGGTAAGTGTTTAAATGTTTATCTTGTTTTTTTAATGCAAAAAATAAATGGTTTTATACACTATTAATTCTTCTCTTTCAGATGCATTCATAACCCAGGAATGTTAGATATGCTCTTAAGCTTCCTTAACTCCTTACTTCCATGTTCTTGAAGTTTATGTCTGCCCTTTCGGCAGTGTCTTAGAAAATGTTGAAGTTTCTATTTTCAGGGTTGCTTCCTCTCTTGCCTTCTTTGGCGTATTTCCAGTTTAGCAAAATGGTTAGCCCTAGCAATTGACTGATTAGGGCACTCCATTTTGTTATTCAAATTTGACAGTTAAAATAGTTTAGGAGGCCAGAGTGAAGCACATCTTTCTTTACACCATAGGGGGAGATGCATGTCCATGTTTATGACTTTGTTCCTATAATTTCGGACTGAGGTTGATTGCCTATTTTTTCTTCATGCTGATGGCTTTCACCTGTCCAAATTTCAGTTTATCAGAGTGCTCAACACTTTGGATATGATGAGTCTGAATATGGCTCACATTCATTTCTATTGAAGCAGCTCGGTTGGACCATGACAAAGGTATCATTCATAATCTTTGACAGTGGAGTCATAATGTTTCAACCGAATACATTTTCTTTGTTTGTAAATTAACATGCTTACCTGGCTGGGCTCCCAGGGCCATTCAGGTTAAGTCCATAAATTATGGCTGACTGATTAGTACACATTGGTGTATAGTGGGGTACTCCCCCTTTCCCTTAAAATAATACATTTTTTCTTTATTAATATTTATAAAAGAAATGTACCCTCCCCCTTGATCCCAATCTCCCTTTTTCTCCTCTCCCTCCTCCTCCTACTCCCTCCCACGCCCCATCAAACCTAACCATCTTCTGCTTGTCATCATTGGTGGGTAAGTAGGGTATAGGAATCATCTGATTAATTCCTTAATTAGTCCCAAACTTCACTTTGCCAGACAAGGAATCCCCAATAATGTCACATGCAGGGATCGGTAGATGAGGTAGGGGGAGATAAGGAGAGGGGAGTTTGGGGATTAGGTAAGCAGGGAGAGAAGAAGATATTGGGGCAGATTAGAGGAGAGACAGGGAATGGTAAAAGGAGTGGAGGAGAAATTTTTGCTTGCAGAATTTTAAACTTTTTTTTTTCTTCTATATTTAGAATAATTTTGGCTTTTTTTAGTAGTGCTTGAATGTTTTTAGGGAATGCAGCATGCTGGGTATTAGGGACTAACTAACCTTTTTAGGTACAGGGTGTCTATAATGTGCTTATCAAGGCAAGAAAATATGTCTAGATATAGTGACAAAATATTGTCTTGGCATCGATTTATTGACGACATCATGGTATTATGGATTGGTGATGTCAAGGAATTCATTGAGTTCATTGCAAGATTAAATGTAAATTCTTTAGGTCTGAAATACACGTATGTTATGGATGAAGAAAAAATTGAATTCCTAGACTTGATGATATCTAAAGATTCCACGGGAAAAATACATACATCTACTTTTACGAAACCTACAGCCACAAACTCATTACTAAAATGGTCAAGTCAACATCCTAGAGCCTTAAAATCAGGAATCCCGATAAGTCAGTATCTACGGGTTAAAAGAAATTGCAGTAATCCACAAGATTTTAAGACCCAAGCAGACCAACTGAGGGGGAATTTTTAGGCTTGAGGATACCCTAATCGTCTACTGAAGAAAGCATACAAAAGAGCTCTGGAATCCAGTAGACAGGCTCTATTATATGCAAAGAAGGAAGCTGAAGTGAACGGACAGATAAAATGTATAATGTCATTTGGAAAAGATTGGAAAGAAATCAAAAATACTAGACAAGCATTGGTATATACTAACAGAAGACTCTACATTATATACAAGCCTCCCGGAAAAAGCCTCTATCACTTGCCGCAAGAATAAAAGTATCAGAGATGAATTAGTGAATAGTTTCTTTAAGCCATCAAAACAAGTGGAAACATCATGGTTATCATCCACAAAGGGCTTATTTAAATGTGGAAAATGCAAAGCCTGCAAGTTTATTCTTCCAAGCAAAGAATTTGTAGACCCCAACACTAATATTAAATATCCAATTAAAAATGTCATTAATTGCAGCTCCACACATGTTATTTATATAATAACGTGTTCTTGCCCTTAATTGTACAGGCAAAACGACACGCCAATTGAGGAGACGAATTTTGGAGCACACCTACACCGTGACCAAAGAAATGGACACGTCAGTGTCTCGTCACATAAAGCGATTTCATGGCAATAAACCTAAAGCAATGAAATTTTCAATAATTGACCAAATCTCACAGAGACCAAGAGGAGGGGACCTTGATAAAGATCTTCTAAAGTTAGAGAGCAAATGGATCTTTTTATTGAACACCCAAAGTCCACATGGACTCAATGAAGGGTTTTCATATTCTGCTTTTTTATAATTTATAATAGAAAAACCCTCAATACTTTCAATTGTTTCAACTATACTTGGTAAAGTTCACAACACATTTAGAGGTTATAGCCTCTAACACTATATATCTAGGTATATATATTTTTTCAATTTATTGCACTTAGTTTTTACTTTATTCTCAAATAGACACTATTAGTCAATTCTAAAATTATAATATACACATACAAATAGCTTACTAGTGATTTCTTATAAAATAAATATTTAAGTTATTAAAAGAGATAGATAATCAAATTCACTATTCACAATACAGTAATCAATATTCAATCACAATATACCACTGTATTTATGCACCAAATCACAAGCATTACTATGTTTTATTTGACAATATTGGGAGATACATTAATGGATCCTTAAAATCAAATTAGTGTTAGCCTTAGGGAACTACTATTCCCAGAATCCTCTTGTCTCAATAGTACTAATTTTATATAGATGTAACAAACCATTATAATATACACATATATAAATAAATAATATGGTTGGATACATATAAACAATATGTTGGAGGAACAAGCTTTTATATTTAAACATTCATAAGACAAAACATTGTAAAGTCAGGATGTTAGGTAGTCTATCAGCATTATTACACAGTCCTAGCAGGCAGAGCATAATGGAGACGATTGGCAAATCACGTATGGTTGGCAAGTTAACAATATAGATAAAAACGTGGTGACGTATTCACGTTGATTGCGTCAACGCGTAATTACGTAATTTACGTTAAATAAGCGGAAATGGATGGGAAAAGGGCTATAAAAGCCCCATTCAGACCAGAATTCAGTAGCCCATGAGTAAGCCCTAAGAGGGCGAAACGGGACCGTTGGGACTATTTCTACAGAAGCGCAAGTACTCTGGTTATGTGGATTTTTGTATTGGGGGAATATCATTATGCACTATTAGAATTATTGGTGAATTATGGTATATTCTTTGACTCCTTTGACTACTTAGAATTGCAAGTCTGCATTAATGACATATAGTAGTCTTTGGCAATAAGGAGTTTAGTAATTAATAACCCTTACAAAAATTATTTTTGGTACTCCCCATATAAATATTAATTATACAACAAATATTTATTATATAACAACTAATTAATTATAAAACTTTTTTGATAACTGGAAAGTGTACTAAGGATGCGCTTTCTCTAGATTGGTTTTAAAATTTAAACTTTTTTTGAGCTATATATAAACACACTTTTTTTATATCTTCCCAAGGATTAGCAAAGTAATTTTGCCATATGAGGGAAGATTTCATGTGATATCAATATGGGACATTATATGTTAATAGCTCTTTAAGAGTAATTCACCCATCCATAAGCTATTTTTGTTCCTTTATTTTACACAATTATTTGAATACAAAAATAAGATGTTGTGCACCAAGGAACTACTATTCAGTGGTATATTGAGATAAGAAAAGCCTTTTGGCTCTTGTCATTTAATGATAAATTTGATATTACCCTAAATATATTATCAGTGTGCTCAGGAAAACAGATAAAATTGCACAGCTCACATTGGTCTTAGTAAAAGAACAAAATGTGAAATAA
The DNA here is from genome assembly GCA_027410445.1 of Discoglossus pictus. Taxonomy (NCBI): domain Eukaryota; kingdom Metazoa; phylum Chordata; class Amphibia; order Anura; family Alytidae; genus Discoglossus; species Discoglossus pictus. The sequence goes on along the minus strand of CM050163.1, from coordinate 398,517,188 downwards.
AAGAAATATGTTTTTTTGTTTTTGTTTAGTTTTTTTACTTTTTACTTGCTTTAATGTTTTATTCTTCCTCATATTTCATAGAGTCAAAATAACAAATATACCAGTATGATGCCAGACCAGTGCTTTTTAGTGTTTCTACAGCACCACTGTCTGAATGATACTTTCAGGGTTGATTTTATCATTGTTAAAATGTTAAGGAAAGTGTGTACAAAGCTGTGTTTCAAAAAACGACATATTGTAATAGAATCTGCATAACGTGATAACGTGTCTGCTTATTTATTAAAACTGATAATACTTACATACTTTCATTTCAAATGTGTATTTTCAGCCTTATCTCATTCTCCTTGTAAGGAGAATTCTTTATGCAGAATCTCCAAGTTCTGAACATTTTTCTTTATTATGACAAGAGAAAAAGTAATTGTCCAGCAGCCAATTTAAATTAGAGGCCAGTAACTCCAACATGAGGGCCGAAGCGGCTGCGGGCTTGAAATTCCCCTGTGTTACGGGGCTATTAAATTGGAAGGTGCAGTGAGATACGGGCCAGAGACGCTAAACCTCAACGCAGTCTGTCGCACGTCGCACGTTGGACGTGCAGCCGTAAACAGGATCAATTAGTCTAACCCGTAGTAACGGGTTAGACGAAGCCAATTGCAAGAGAGATTGCCATCATGGCTGCTGAAAGCCTGCAGGAACCCCTGCAGGCTCCCGACATCAGCCCTTGCTGCGGGACCCCCGCTGCAGTTAAGCCCTGAACCCCTGCCGCAGGGTGGTACTTCTTGTACCCCCCCCCCACACCTAAAGTTAACCCCCTATGCCGGGGGTCCCCATTGGGCCCCCCGCAGTGTCGCCGTATTACCCCTTGCAGTGGGAGTCCTGCTGCATTTAAAAAATAAAATTTCCCGCCTTGTGGGTCTAGGAATGCAGGACCTAGTTTTTTACCCAGAAGTAGACAATATAGGTTGACAGTAATTGCTATTGAAGAAAGGAATTTCTTAAAAAAATAGTGGAAGGGATATGACATAGTTGAAAGTGAGTATCTTCAATAATGTATATGAAGATTTGGAAATGTTTTTGACTTGAATGGAAAAAACAGTATTCAGTTAGATTTTGCAACATTTTCGGAAATTCTGGAAATCTAGTGTCACAGATTCATGGTGGACTAAAGGACAGATGGTTTTTGTAATCACTGCAACCGAAGTCACTGGAAGAGTTCTATGCTTAATATTATTATATTTTGTAATTAATTGTTTTATTGTGTATTGTTGTGTGTGTGTGAGGGGGGGGGGGGGCAGACAGTACTGGCCCTTTAAGATAGCAGCACCCTGTCGACTGCTTTAGCTGCCCCATCTCTAATTATGCAAAAGGGGCAGAAAAAAGTGGCATAACACGTCAAACATAACCTATATATATGAAGAGACAGCCCTTCACTGAGGATTAAGAACTGTTGTTGCAGGTTGCCATGGCAACAGAGACAGTTACAAAGAGAACTTTAGCTGTCTGCAGGAGACTTAAGTGCATTTGAGCCTAGATGCACTAGCAATATTTCCAGGTTCCTTCTATCACTCCCATCCTCAATATTTATACCAAACCACTGAATCCTTATCATGTGCTTGTCCAGTTCTAGAAGGCAACAGTAACTCTTATGTTGCACCCTCTACCCATGGGGCAAAGGAATGGCCTAATATTGAGGTCTTTAAACACCCACCAAAACTTACTTTTGCTGGAAAAACAGAAGAAGAAGAGTAAAATAAATATATATTTCCTATTATCTCCCCCCAGCAGTGGCCTGCAGCAGCCAGTAGTGCTGCAACAGCTGTTCACAGAGATTTTGTTTAATCTGTTCATAGGGTTAGGGGTCAGGATTGAAGAAAGTCTCGGCAAGCAGTTGTGGCGACACGTAGTGGCCGCCGGCCGCCACTGCTGGCTGGTAGATTATAGGAAAGGTCATAGAAAGTTACACAACTATAGCTTTAGCGTTTGAGCTCAGAGACAAACTGGCGGCAGCTGTGGGATTTGTGCTATAAAGGGGGAAAACAGTGATAAACATGGCCCACTATGATGAGCTCAGCATGAAAAATCTTAAAAAGCTGATCCGCAAGCAGCAGGATCTGTTGCAGCCTCTCGGACATGGAATGCCATTGTGGCAAAGCTACACTGCCTAGATAGGGAGCAAGGGTACTTCAGGGTACAGCCACTCGATTGCTCTACTGAGAGCAGGGTTGTCTGCAGATCACAAAATGAAGGCGATGAGGACAGTCAGCACTGAGGACAAGCCAGAGAATCACCACTTTACAGGCAGAGCTCCGCTGATTCTGACTGACAGCCTGGTAAGCCTTGACAGCTTTCTGCAGGACTTTTGACTTGCAATGTCAGCTTCAACATGTCAAATACAAGGACTGGGTTGAACTCTTCTGTCTGTTTATGTACTATCTGTTGTTTGTCTCTTTCCCCCTCTCTCCCTCCCCTGTGTCTCTTTGCCCCCCTCTCCCCCATTTCTCACCCCGTTTCTGTGCCATCACATTCTGGGTTTGAGACTGGTGACCTACCACTGCAGAAGTGGCTTGTGGCTTGTCGCCTGGCGGACCAGTACAAGGAGACCTGGGGAGAAGTGAGAGTGCCTCCCCAGTCCAGTGGTCTTTCCCAAACTAGACCAGCACTCACCAGCCCAGTAGCTCAACCTGGACCACAGCTCCAACCAGAAATGCGACCCAGACCATGGTCCTACTTGGCTCCCCAGCCCACCACTTCTCTCCCGTCTGTCCCTAGGAATGGAGGAACTCAGCAGGAGGTGAGGTGCTTTGGATGCCAACAGGTGGGGCATCTGAGGTGGGACTGTTCCCATGTCCGCCCTGGAAATCCTGCGGGTTCCCCTCTACCTGTCCTGTGTCTAGGCAAGTGGGTAGTTTGTAGCTCCTGGACGGTTACCAGCAGGGGACTACCAGAGTCACCATATCTAGCTATTACAGTTTAGCGCAGTATTCTCTGCAATCAAAACTGTGGTGTTGCATGTTGCCATGGCAATAGTGATGGTTGAAAACTGAAATGTCAAGATGTCTGCAGGAGACTAAGTGCTGTTCATCCTAGGTGCACTAGTAATATGCCCAGGTTCCCTCTCTCCTTCCCATCCTCAATATTTTATTCCAAACCATTTATTTCCAAAAAGGAGTGGCCAAATATTGATGTCCTCAAACACTTATGTCCTCAAACATCCACCCGAACTTACTTTTGCTGGAAAAAACAGAACAAGAAGAGAAGAACAGGATGAAAACTTACACAACTATAGTTTTAGTGTTTAATCTGAGAGCAATGGGAATCCATAAACCCAATACGCTTTAATCACCCTCCTGACGATTACAAATCAAGTATACTTATGCATGGTAACATCTCATAGGCCACACTACTTTGAGGGTGTGCGGTATAATCTGCCTAGTCGCCCTAAAATCAACCTTTAAGATTATTAATTTCAGAGCTGCAATAAATATAGCAGGGGCTAGCCAGAGGACTATGGACCAATATACATTAAAGTCAAATTTCCAACAGTTTATGATCACCTGGACGTTACATGTTATATGTTAAATTAGCGGGGCTGTAGACTTCCGGCAGTTTGCTATGCAGAGTTGGGCAGCCAAAACAAAAGTAGAAAACACCTAAAGGTATTTGCATGGGCAGGTATTGAAGGGTTGCACAACCATCACATATATAGTTTTCGTAATTGCGAGTTTGTGTGTAAAGCTTGCAAGTTATGTGCTTGCACGAAGCCCGGAAGGTAGAGCGGGGGAGAGGGCCAAAGGTTCTCATTGCGAGGCCCTTAAGTTGCCGGCCTGCGCATGCGCACAGCGCTTGCTGCTGCCTGCAATGAGCGGCAAAGCCGTTCATTGGGGGGCTCGCGATGAGCGCCGAACGCGTGGGAGGGAGAGGGGCGAAAGAGACACGGAAGGGAGAGGAAGAGATACAGGAGGGGTGGGAGAGACACGGGATGGGGGGGAGACACAGGGGAGGGAAGAGATACCGGGGAAGGAAGAGACACAGGTGAGGGAGGGGGAAAGACACAGAAGAAGGAGAGGGGGAAAGAGACGAAGGGGTGAGAAAATGGGGGAGAGTAGGAAAAGAGATATGGGAGCAAGAGGGGGAAAATAGACATGGGAGGGGGGGGAAGAGTCACAGGGGTGAGAGAAGGGGGAAAGACACAGGGGAGGGAGAGGGGGGCAAGTAGACATAGAGGGGGAAAGAGACAAACAACAGTTTGTACATAAAACACAATGGATTACACTATATCATGCCGTCATTATGACGAGCAAGTCGCTAGTCATATATAATGTATGTCTGGGAATCATAATATCTGTGTAGCCTGGTATGAAATCCTTTGAACAACCCCACCATTTTGCAGATAAGTGCTTATAAAGCACCGCTTCCATTGTTTTGTTAATATTCCAGAAACACCAAGGTGCTGTATTAAGGCTTCATCAGTTTACGGATGCTTTCTTTATATATGCAGCACATAGAGGACTTTGTAGTTGCCTCCCAAATATCTTGCCAATCTTCAGTATCTACAGTGTCCCCAATGTCTCTTTTTGTTTCATTTAAAGATATCACTGAGGTTCATCATGCCTAACTTTGGTTAATTCCATTTTAATTGTGGAATCATCTGTAAGCACCTCTCCCAGCTCTGCAAGAAACATTCCAATTCAACTGGTTATGAAATACAAAATGTGTGTCTAGGCTGAAATATAGCGAACAATTGTAGTACGCCCTATTCTACATGGAGACATGAATGAGCCAATCCCCGAGAGGCCTACGGGAACACATAACTTGTCGTTACCATCCTTTCTAGGGGCCAGGCTGGGTGGGAAATTAAGTTTTTAGTGCTTACGTGCCGGCAACCATGTCGTTGGGGTGTGCTCTGCATGGCATGGGCAGGCATGTAATTACTAATAACATTCAAATCGATTCATTTGTTTCATCCCTTGCCCAAGTGTCTGTAGGTTTTTCAGCGAGGAAGTAGGCTCATCAATGCTTTTGCACCATCCCCTTCCATCTCTATTGTATTGACCGGGTGAGCCCTGTCACTGTCATTAGGAAATTATTGTAACTTTGAAAATATGTCCTTTTAAACACAATATAGACATTTGTGAATTGCTTCAAGGATGCTTAAAAAGTGCAGATTTCCCTCCCATTTGGTGCATATGGGAGTTTATGTAAGTTGTTTGTTTTGTGTAAAGTTGAATAAAATATCTAACTACAAATATTGAAATATTTCCTATTCTAAATATTTGGACAGTTGGAACTTGAATAATGAAGACATTTCGTTTCATAAATAATATATGAGAGACAAATAATTGTATCAAATTCTAAAAACATTCTGTAACTTTTGAGACAAATTTGCTGTGTGTAATAACTCAATTTACCTCTGGGTGGTGTGAATGCATAATTTCATGCAGAGATTAAAGTAACAGAATTGGTTCCTTATGTGCTATGTACATGACTGAGCATTTAAAGTGTAGATATATATATGTGCATCAAATTGGTATTACTGATAGCTTTTAGCAATCTAATACATAAAATCAAATTATACTTTTTTTTAGGTAATGGTGCAACAAAAATTACAGTAGTGGGCTTAATTCTTAAAAAGTTTTGGTAAATTTCTATATATCCAGCATGGATGCCTGTTATCACCACCATTAGAAATCAGTAAAAGTATTTACAAAATAGAGTAATCAATGAACTAAAATAATTAAGACAGGAACTTTGAAAAGGTCTCAAGATTACTTAATTTGACAATCCTCTTCAGTGAGAATCCCATGTTTAAAGTTCTCAACCAATCACATTGTAGTCAACAGCAAATACTGTTTTATATTAATATTATATATAGTGATGCAGCATTATGATATTTTGTACAGAAACACTAAACTCTTAATATGTATAGTTTGCCTATAATGTTAAAGAATAACTGCATATTGGTAATGCTAAGTAGCAAATGTGCATTGGGTTTAAAAAATAATCTGTAATGGAGAAAGCAGTGTTCTCACCAGGCTGATTTAGAAAGGCACTTCAACCACCTAAATTAAAGTGCCTCCCCTGGCTTGAGAAGCAAAAAACACACAAACGCACATTATAGAAAACAATATACTCACCTGTCTACTGCTTCATGCCACACAGCTGGTAAAATGTATTGGAAGAACTTACTTAAAATGTGTTTAAAAACATCTGTTTCATAGCTGTGCTCCTCATGGTATTAGTGATGATTAGTGTTTCTCTCAGTGGTCTGCACACATGCTAATATGTTGATTGTATAAGACAATGGATAGATGCTAATATATTGATTGTTTTAGACAAATGCTTAATAAGCAATGCATGCACAAACTGACCGATATCTTGGAGACCACACTGCCTCACAATATGAAAACAGAACCTGTTTTAGAACCAGACCTTTCTTACTTATATTATACTTTTTTCCAGTTGCGAATGGCAGTTCTTATGGTAAGTATCAGTACTTTTTTACTAGTATAGGTGTACAGGAATCATTACTATCTGACTAATTTATCTGCTTTGTCTAGTTTTATACAGACCCTTGTGATCCTGAGGTAAGCATATATAGAACAATAGATTTTGATTGCTTGGGCCATCCAGATCTGTTGTTATTCCTTACCTGATTTGAAATCTCAAACCTTATTAAATCATTGATCATTATTCTATATCAGTCTTTAAAAAATAATTTATAGTGAAATACTGCTGCCTAGAGTTGATATGTTGAAAAAAAAAATACATTTTCACAATTATACTGAGTCAGATAATGTTCCCAGAATAAAATTATTACTATAATGCTGTTGCAAAATAGTATTTTTTTTCTGATTTTTATTTTACAATATATAACTTCACAAGTGTCTCCTTTGGACAAAAAAGAGGCTTATTTTTATGCTATAATCCTACTGCTCCTGTTGGACCTAGGGTTCTTTGGAAAATCCGCTTATGCAGTAATGAACCCAGCACTGCATACTAGTACCCAGGAATTGCAGGAATATAGGTCAAAGTAACCCTTCCAGTGATTAGGAGCAAGGATCAGATAGGATCAATTGCAGTAATTCCCTTGTGTAGAATTACTACATACCCAGAAATAAACCATACACAATGCTGATGTTGATCAATAACGGGAGTTACAGTTACAACAGTGAATTTATTTCCAACACAGTCCCACTCATCTTTATCAGCCCCCACCCTGACTACCCCGGGAGCTATCCATCAAGCAGTTGCCAGTCTTCCTTCCTTGCTGGAGTCTGAACAGGATGCCAGAGGGTAATTTTCCCTAGGTTTATGGCCTACCAGTGGTCTTTGGTCAGCTTCGAAGTGGAGACACCTTGTCTCAGACTATACATTTAACCCCTGACCTCCCTGTCGACTTTCTCGCTCTGCAAGTAGCTTGGCCCCCTCAATTGCACCCCTTGTTCCAAATGCACAGGGAATCCCAGTATAACACTTTATTCATATTCCCTGGGGAGAATCAAGCATTTTGATACTACACATGGCTGGGTACCATCTATACATCACATATAGACAAGTATAAGTTGGCACACACACAAACCGGATGGCTGACAGCAAAACAACTCCCATGATTTTGCAGCCAATATTAAACACCTCATGCCAACAGGACATGTTAATTCAGGCCCTCCCCAATAGTCTAACAGTCCCCAAGAGTTCAGTTGGCCTTCCTGACCATGACAATGTTCTCTTATTATCAGTTTCCATATTCTAAGATAATGTGTGTTTGCTTTGCAGGATTGGTTTGTACAGAGCTGTTTGTGCATATTTAGTGAATGCTCATCTAAATATCAGACACTTTAGTATGAATAACTATCCTATCAAACAAGAATATAAGGCCTCCATGTAAATCAAGTGCTCTAAGTTGGGGCACTGCCGTAAATCGTCTGAGGGAGCTTTTTTTTCTTACATTCTATGCTAACGTAAATCTTTTACTCCCCTCCCCCAGGTTAGGGCACTCTTCCCACATATATACAGTATATAAAGAAATATTTTTATTTATTTATATATATATATATATATATATACTGTATATAGTTGTGGATCTTGCGATGTTGGTCACGCTTTTGCGAGTGATACAAAAATAAAAACGGCAGTCAGCGCATAACACGCAAACATACAGCAAGACACAGGGAAGGGACGGGGGAGATGGTGGAAAGAGACATATGGCATTCCCAAGCACAATACTTGCAGGTTAACGAAACCTGCAATGAGCGACCCGTGCAGTAGGTGGGAAGAAAGACTCGCAATGAGAAGGTGCTCAAATCGAGCCATGCGATGAGCGCCAAAGGCAGTCAGAGGAGCAATAGACTCACATTGTGTGGCAAATAGCATTGCCAGCCTTACAATTTTAGTATATATGTATAGACCATGCATCAGAGCATATGTTCCATTTGTTCCGAACCCACAACCCAGTACCCCTTGAGTACTGGGTTGTGTGCTACCCTGGATTTTGTATCAGAAAACGAGCTTAATTCTAACATATCATATTTATTAATTATACATATATCGTTATCATATTGTTAAGTGTCAAATGTTGATATGTCATCATTTTGTACTACTCTTTGTGCTTTACTGTTGATTTAAATGCTTCTGGGGGACTCCGCAAGGGTTTACAGCAGTGTCCTGATTTGTGAGTGATCCGTAAATTTTATTACCATAGGGTTTGGATGTCAAGGGAGTAACTCTACGCTAACAAAAATCAATGGAGATTTTATCTTTGGTTTTCGTATTTGTCGTGCAGTTTACTTATAGCAGTGACTCCTAGCAGTTCTCTTGAAATGTTTTATGCATGGAGATTAACATAGCTTTGTGGGATTTACTGTGCTGCTACTGCACTTGTAATTGCTTTTGCAGAGATTTACATAGGGCTCTAAGTTTCCTCCTGTGGCCACTTGAAATTATGAAAATTATAGTGGATGGAAAGGGGCATGACAACAGCTGGGAGGTGGAGCAAAGAAGAGGAAATATGGAGAAGCTGATTATAATGAGGTGTCCCAGCCTTCTTCTTCACTTCACTTCAAGTGCTGCTCTCCGCCACACAGTAGCTACAGAGCTATGGTTGCTGGAAGAATAAACAATAATCTAAAATGACAGCTTTTATTTCATATACAATAAAGGATCTTATGGAGCTCATTCGCTCCTAGACCATTTCAAAAGGACCAGAGTAGGTGCAACAAAGATTGCTGGGGATGTTCTTGATTATGCTCCTCCACCCCCTCTGTGCACCCCATCCATGTGCACTACTCTATGGCCTTATCCACAGTGTCTCAACACATCTACTGCTGCAAGGCCTATTGTTACTTGGTCCCTTCAATGGCTTGTGTGGAGAACTTATAGCCACTGACCACCTTTCTGATCCACTTAGTACTTCCTCCAATCTTCTGGTGTAGCCCTTACCTCTTGTTCCAGTGATGCCAACATCTTCTGGGAGTGCCTGCTTCTGGTTTTAGGACTAAAAGTGACATTGTGAGTTTTCTGACATCCTTACGCACTCTGGATTTCAAGATGGCAGCATCCATAGCGTTCAGCTATCCCACTTGGCCACTAGGAAAAGGAAGTTGGTAAAATCCCTGCTGTGGGTGTGGTCCCCCCCATTTATTGTCTGCCAGGGAACATCTGCAATTTATTCTTAATAAGTTAGAAAAGAAAGTGGCCCAAGCCACGTTATGGCCCCTTACTTCCGCCTATTGCTAATTTAGTAGTTTCCTCATTGGGCCTAGTCCATTAAAAATTAGTAGGGCATTTGGTTGGTCAATAATGGTATTAACATGGAGCTTACAGCCGTGTCCTATGCTTCTTTTTATCAAGCTGGTGGAGATGGTAGATATTGGTGTGACTTTTCTCTTGCTTCCTATTCATATAGACATTTAGCATCTCTTAGGCTGTTGCTTTAAAGGAAAATTCCCGTTCTTATTTTCAGAGCTTAGCTCTTTTCTTGAATGGGTAAGTCTCTCAGGTTTCTGGTATTTCCAATTTTGGTCTTCTACCTTGATAACGTTTTGTTTGTGGCTCTGTATGATGCTCTTGATTGTTGGAGGCTTCAACACACTTTTAGAATGGTTTCTTCATCTTTGTGCATGGTTTTGTCACCCACATCATCATATCAGGCTTTCAGCCTTGTGATATCTTCTTAGACACATTTAATGTGCAATCATTGATCAGAACTGATTGTAGGTGTAACACTCCATTATACTCATGCTGCTGGTTCAGTTGGTCCAGGTATTTATTTGCAAGGCTAATGGTCTGCAGTGGCTTGAGGAGTGAGAACAAGCTAGGTTGGCCAAGAACCATGTTTTCTTTGAACCATTTCCTATTGTTCTCGCAGGATACATTTTTTTTGACAGGCAGGTGTTATTTTGCTCTGAGAATTTGGGAATTGTTCAGGCATTCTCAATCTGCCTAATCCCTTCGGTGGTCAGACTATTGCGGCATCTAATACTCCGTAGCCTTGAGCTTAGTCTGTGGTTTAGAGCTAAACATGTCCCAGGAGTTACCAACAGTATTTCTAACTCTTTGTCTCGCTTATAGCTGGACAGGTTCAGAGAGGTAATACTGTGAGTGGCAGAAAAGGGCCTTCCCATTTCTTGTAATTTATGTGACATCAGCTTCTGGAGATAGCCATGCTTATTCATAACATATTGGTCTACATGGTAGGCTTAACAGAGAACTTGGCAAGAATGGTGGCAATGACCCGGGCTAACCTTTCAGATTCTACACACCACAGAATGCATCTAATCTTTTGGTTCTAGCTGAAGTGTCAGGAGAAGGGATTATCCCAGTCATCTCTTTACAGCCCTTCAGTTTTATTTTAGGGGTGGTAAGATGCAACTAAATCATTTCTTGTTAAACAGTCTGCTAAGGGGCTCAAATGGAGTAAAGTTAGCTTTGACTTCAGAGGGTGTAGTTACTATTCCATGTTGTTGACCTTTACAGTTGTGCTCACAAGTCTGCATACCCTGCGGTATAGCTGCCCATTGTTCGTGGCAAATGCCTCCAGGTCATGAAAAGTCTTTGGTCGTCTTGCATGATCCGCACGCTTGAGATATCCCCAGAGTGGCTCGATGACATTAAGGTCAGGAGACTGTGATGGCCACTCCAGAACCTTCACGGTTTTTCTGCTGTAAACACTGGAGGGTCAACTTGGTAATTGTCATGCTGGAAAGTCCAAGAGCATCCCATGCGCAGCCTTCTTGCAGAAGAATGCAAATTGTCTGCCAGTATTTTCTGATAACATGCTGCATTCATCTTCCTATCAATTTTCACAAGATTCCCCGTGCCTTTAGAGCTCGACCCCCCAAAACATCAGTGAGTCACCACCATGCTTTACAGTGGGGATGCTATTCTTTTCACTATAGGCCTTGTTGACCCCTCTTCAAACATAGTACTTATGGTTGTGACCATAAAGCTCCATTTTGGTTTCGTCACTCCAAGTTACAGTGTACCAGAAGCTGTGAGGCATCTCAAGGTGTTGTGACCGGCTTTTTTCTGACATTGGTGCAGTAAAGGCTTTTTTATGGCATCCTAACAATGCAGCTCATTTTTGCGCAAGTATCGTCGTATTGTGCTCCTTGAAACAACCATACCGTCTTTTTTTTTTTTCCAGAGCAGCCTGTATTTCTCCTGAGGTTACCTGTGAGGTTTTCTTTGTATTCTGAACAATTATTTTGGCAGTTGTAGCTGAAATCTTCCTTCATCTACCTGATCCCTGAATTTTCCACTTCTTAATAAGCGATTAAAAAGTACTGATTGGCATTTTATAGGCTTTGGATATCCGTTTCCATCTTTATGAAGTTCCATTACCTTGTTATGCAGGTTTTTTGACAGTTCTTTTCTGCTCACCATGGCTCAGTATCTAGCCTAAGCAGTGCATCCACATGGCAGCTAACAAACTCATTGACTATTTATATAGAGACACTAATTGCAATTTAAAAAGCCACAGGGAAATTTACCTTTTAATTGCCATTTTAATCTGTGTGTGTCACATTCAATAGTATGTCAACTTTTGATCAGGGCCATTGGGTGATTTCTGTTATCATGATTTAAAAGGAGCCAAACAACTATGCGATAATAAATGTCTTCATATGATCACTAAATAAAACATTTTCACATGATCAGTAATTTTTTCAAAATAGATGCAAACATTTAACAATCTCTGTAAGGGTATGCAAACTTTTGAGCACAAATGTATGTCTTCCGCGTAGACAGTTTGTTTCGATAATTTTGGATCATATTTATTTCAGGCTGTTTTATCTCTGATTTTCTTTGGAGTATTTGAAATGAGCGAATTGTTTAGCCCTAGCAACATCCTTGGCAGTCTTAGTCACAGGAATGTGATTTATGAGGGTTCTTTGCTATTTTCATTCCAGAAAGCATTTTTTTTCATTATCAGTTGGGAGAGATACTTGTCCTTATCTTTTCCTTCGTGTTTTTCTCGTTTGATTCAAAATTTTCGAGTTTTCAATCTTGTAAGGTGCTTTAAGAAAAATAACTATGCACAGTAGATTTTGAACTCAAATACATTATCATCTGGTCCGCGATGCCAGTGTCAAGCAGATTGGGATGCAAGTGATCTAGAAAACTGTAGAAAGAAGATCAACAGGATAATGTCAGCTTTCATGAGTAAATTGGGTATTGTGTCTCTTAAGCACTCCATTTTCAAACCTCCAGACTACACATCGGTGCACCTAGATGTCATGGACACCTACAGGCACCTACATGTCTGTTTCTTATCACTCTGTAAGAAGTTGTCATGTCAGTGTTAGGTTAAGGTATAGCGAGTCTAGTTAAGCAAAGCGACCAGCGACCTGGGTTCCATGATGACTTCACTGCCGCCCTGCTGGGGCTGAACTTGTTCAATTCATAGTTAGTATGCCTCGCTATGGTTACTACATGCCTACCTGTGGTGCCTGAACTCCTCATGTTGATCATGTGACCAGTTATGACCTTTGTCTAGTTAATAAAATAGTTGTTGCCTAACTTATCCAAAAAACCTATTGGTTTAATTGTTTGAAAGATAAAAGGATATGGTGGGAAAGGATTGTGAATGATTTCAGCAACCTCTCTACCATGCGGGGTCAAGATAATGCACCATGTAGCACCAAGTCTCCTAAGATACCTGATTTTAATTCGTTTTAATATTACCATAGTGATTTAATTTTCAATAGTAATCTATCGCACTTGGAAATATGTGTATGAATTAAGACGAAATACAGTATGTGTACAAATTAACTATATAGTGCCTTGCAAAAGTATTCACCCCCCTTGAGTTTTTACCTATTTTGTTACATTACAGCCTTAAGTTCAATGTTTTGTTAATCTGAATGTTATGTGATGGATCAGAACACAATAGTCTAAGTTGGTGAAGTAAAATGAGAAAAATATATACATAAAACAATTTTTTAGAAATAGAAAACAGAAAATGCTTATGTATTCACCCCCTTTGTTATGAAGCCCATAAAAAGCTCTGGTGCAACCAATTATCTTCAGAAGTCACATAATTAGTGATATGATATCCACCTATGTGCAATCTAAGTGTCACATGATCTGTCATTACATATACACACCTTTTTTAAAAGGCCCCAAAAGCTGCAAAACCTAAGCAAGAGGCGCCACTAACCAAACACTGCCATGAAGACCAAGGAACTCTCCAAACAAGTAAGGGATAATGTTGTTGAGAAGTACAAGTCAGGGTTAGGTTATAAAAAAAAATCCAAATCTTTGATGATCCCCAGGAGCACCATCAAATCTATCATAACCAAATGGAAAGAGCATGGCACAACAGCAAACCTGCCAAGAGACGGGCGCCCACCAAAACTCACGGACCGGGCAAGGAGGGCATTAATCAGAGAGGCAGCACAGAGACCTAAGGTAACCCTGAAGGAGCTGCAGAGTTCCACAGCAGAGACTGGAGTATCTGTACATAGGATGACAATAAGCTGTACGCTCCATAGAGTTGGGCTTTATGGCAGAGTGGCCAGAAGAAAGCCATTACTTTCAGCAAAAAACAAAATGGCACGTTTTGAGTTTGCGAAAAGGCATGTGGGAGACTCCCAAAATATATGGAGGAAGGTGCTCTGGTCTGTCCATCAAAGAAAATGCTATGTCTGGCGCGAACCCAACACATCACATCACTCAAAGAACACCACCCCCACAGTGAAACATGGTGGCGGCAGCATCATGCTGTGGGGATGTTTTTCAGCAGCTGGGACTGGGAAACTGGTCAGAGTTGAGGGAAAGATGGATGGTGCTAAATACAGGGATATTCTTGAGCAAAACCTGTACCACTCTGTGAGTGATTTGAGGCCAGGACGGAGGTTCACCTTCCAGCAGGACAATGACCCCAAACACACTGCTAAAGTAACACTTAAGTGGTTTAAGGGGAAACATGTAAATATGTTGGAATGGCTTAGTCAAAGCCCAGACCTTAATCAGATATAAAATCTGTGGTCAGACTTAAAGATTGCTGTTCACAAGCGCAAGCCATCCAACTTGAAGGAGCTGGAGCAGTTTTGCAAGGAGGAATTGGCAAAAATCCCAGTGGTAAGATGTGGCAAGCTCATAGAGACTTATCCAAAGCGACTTGGAGCTGTGATTTCCGCAAGAGGTGGCTCTACAAAGTATTGACTTTAGGGGGGGGTGAATAGTTATGCACACTGACTTTTTTCTGTTATTTTGTCCCATTTGTTGTTTGCTTCACAATAATAAAAAAAAAAATCTTAAAAGTTGTGGGCATGTTCTGTAAATTAAATGATGCAAATCCCCAAACAATCCAGGTTGTGAGGCAACAAAACGTGAAAAATGCCAAGGGGGGTGAATAATTTTGCAAGGCACTGTAGTATATATTAACTATAGTAAATAGTTAATATATGAATCATTATCCTTACTATTAAATGTCTTGCAAATATGATATATAATTAACTATTTTGTTATAGTAAATGACTCAACTGATGGAATTTGTGCAATTTCTTTTTTATAGCAATATATATGTTTTTTATGTCCTTATTGTGTTTATCCATTCACTCTTCTCTTTATTGACAGCTAAGTTGATTCTTACTTCTATATGATGTTTACCACCTTCATGACATTCTGTTGGGAGCGTATGTATGTTTGTAACAACTTAATTAAAATATGACAATTCTGATTCTTTAGAGCGTGACTGAACTCTATCAGTTCAAATTCAAATACACAAAAGAAGGAACGAAAATGAATTTAAGCAGGTGAAGTAGAATTGTTTGTAAATCTGCGTTTTTTAATAAATGATTAAAATCATATGGAGTACTTGACTTCTAAGTATACGTTTAGATTTTTCATATTATAATTTTAAATTATACAGTTAATATAGCACTTGATAACAAATAGGGAAGTAAGTAATTTTCAAAGAACTGGTGTAGTTAAAATGCTTATAAACACTTATTTTTTTATTCTTTTTTAACCTTATTCTAAAATACAGCAACGGAGCAAATGTTGATGGAGTGTTGAAGATTGAAGACTTAAAGGAAGCTGGCATTTTGCTGCTACGTAAACTGTACATCCTAATGCAGAACCTGGGACCTCTACCAAATGATGTGACTTTGACCATGAAACTCTACTATTACTCTGATAGTATGTAGCACTTTTTCTGACTGGTCAGACAGTGAAAGAATTGTTCATTTTTTCTTTTAGTGCACTTGATTCTCATTACCCAGTTGTGGAACCTTGATATGGGGCAAATCGGAGTAATGTGGACAGGGGACAAATAAAGAACACTACATATTTCACATTAATCTTGTGCATATTGACTGCTAAAAGCTTTGTAGTGGCAGTTCTGAACCTTTTAGCTTTCACATTTACTCTTAATTAACTAATTTTGAGGGTGGTGACAACCACTGAGCTTTAGGTGTACAATGTGAAGTGTGGAGAACTCTTAAAAATTTGATATCTTAGTACATCTGTGCATTATGATTACATGAAATTGAAGATGTTCTTTGAGAAAAAGAGTCAAGAACGGGGGATCATGATTTGAAGTTACAAGGCAGAACATTTAGAAGTAATATGATATGTTTGTTGGTTTAGTTGTTCAGTCGTGTCTTACTCTCCGTGACCCTATGTTCCACAGCTCTCCAGGCACGATTGTTATGTCTCTGGGCGTGCATATCCATAATGTTTTCATGACAAAGGTACTGGAGTGGGTTGTCCGTTCCTTCTCCAGTGGACCAGATTTGTCTGACCTCTCTGCTAAAATCTGCCCATCATGGGTGACCCTACATGGTATAGCTCTTTTCTCCATTGAAGTACACAAACCCATTCACCACTACAAGGTAGCGATCCAGAAGTGGATATGCCTCTATACAATAAGATTAGTAGACAAATTAAACAATACTGCATCTCACAAAATACTCCCAAATCATAATGTTTTGCTGAATACATATAATAGGAATATGTAGAAGCTGCATAAAATCTTATAAACAAATCACATTTTTCTACCACCCTTTCAGTAGAGTGGTATAGCATATTAACCCGACGTTTTCTGCCCACTATCTTGATGTAATGATGTCCTGTTCTTGTATTTCTCTTTTTTTTCTCAAAGATCTTTATCCTATGTAGTCTGATTTCTACCATAGGAAATATAATAGAACTAGCGACGTGCCCGTCAAAAATAACGGGGCAATAAAATTTGAAGCCATGGGAATGCTGTTTGACACACAATGTAAATATTTTTGTACTCTGAGGACCTTCAGTGCTCATTCGAGCCTTTCCTCGTGTGTACTTTTGCTCATCTGAGCACCTTCGTCACTCATCAGAAAGATAGATATATATTTAACTAATAATGAATTAATTAGTTCTTGAATAAATTAATATACTTTATTTATTTGTAATTAATATATCCAGCAATCAATAGCCTGAAGAGCTACCA
Source organism: Discoglossus pictus (assembly GCA_027410445.1). NCBI lineage: Eukaryota > Metazoa > Chordata > Amphibia > Anura > Alytidae > Discoglossus > Discoglossus pictus. Next base: position 398,500,261 of record CM050163.1, on the reverse strand, counting down.
ATCTGTTTGTATTTTTCGACAGCATACAATGTAAAGTTTGAGTGTTGGTGCCCTGCTGATAATGTGAGTGTAATTAATGAAATTGTGCATTAGAAATACGCTGCGTGCGCGAGGTAAAGAAATTGGTTTAGTTGTGTAAAGCGCCATTGTAGATTCGTAATGCTATTAATGTGTTAAGTGACTTGCAAGCATTTTCCGTCATTTGTAATAGTGTATTTTGTATGTTCCTGTGTTAATGTGCTACACGTTTGGCAATGTTTTTTGAGCGGTCCAAGGTGGTGTAGCCTCGTTTAAAAAACCTTTTTTGTCGCCATTTTTTTCTCGCTTAGGACATTTTCGAGTATCAAAACTTGTCAAAATCGCCTTAAATTCGTGTTCCACCTCACTCCCAGACGTTCTGGCTGTTCACCTATGCTGTGTGTGATGTTTTTGTTAAATATTTTTGTGTATTTAGTGTTTTTTTTATTGTTTTTTGGTATTCACTTTTCTGCCGTTAACCTGTTATTTTTGTATTGAATTTTGATTTTTACTGTGTAATAGTGTATTTTGTACCTCGTACATTCGTGTGTGAAAGTGCTATGCGATTGGCAGTGTTTTGCGCGGTCCGGGGTCATGTAGCCTCGTTTTCATTTTTTGGGGCGGCCATTTTTTTTATTGCTTAGGCGATTTTTCGAGTGCCTAAACTCGTCAAAATCGACTTAAATTTGCGTTCCACCTCACTCCTGGATGTCCTGGCTGTTCCCCTATGCTGTGTGTGATGTTTTTGTAGCATTTTTTGTGTGTGTATTTAGTGTATTTTTATTGTTTTTTGGTTTCGCGGTTCGGCCATTAACTTTGTTTTTTTTCTATCTCGTCTTTTTTTTCTTCAAAGTCCTGCTTCTCGTAATATTTTTTTTACAAGTCCCGCGTTTGTCAACTGCTTGCAGGCTGGCGATCCTGCATTTACTAAGTGTTTAGTAGCTAAGTCCCGCGTGTTTCATTGCCTTCACTGCTCGCCTCATCTTCTAAGTGCTCCAGGTTGATGGCTCGCCTCGCTTTGCTTAACTCGTACGCACCAGGCAAAGCGTGACGACGTCTCGTAGTTTGACAACTATTATATGTGATATAATAAAAGAAGAGTTTACTTTTGACTAGTCCACAGTTAAATGTTGTTGACCTCATAGTTTCTTTATATGTTTTATTCTGTACAGTAACTCCTTACAATTACCAGCCCCCAGGATTTAAGGAAGGACTGAGCCCCGATAGCATGATTTTTCAGGGGAACCCTGTGAATCTCAAAATAGGATCTGTCTCCACTGGTTTTCATATCTTGAAAGTGAAAGTAACTACAGACCGCGAAAGGACAGCATCCATGGGCGAAAAGCTTGTGAAGAGGAGCCGCACAGAGATATCCCATCAAGGACTTGATTTTGACGATGATAATGAGGAAGAACATTGCATCATGGAAGTAAGTGCAAGCAGCAGGAAGGGGCGTCTAACTATCAAAAGTATCGAGGTCATACCGTCCTTATCAATCAGTGTTTCATCTACAGTAATAATACAGCGCATTGCAACTTAACAAATTGAATAATGAAATGTGTGGGTGTAGAATTTCCTTCTGTTACTCCAGAAGCTTTTTTTGCTTAATGATTCATGTATTTTTGTAGACACCAGAAATATACTTACATGATTACTTCAGCCGACTATCCTCAGAGACTGTGACACACCCATGATGTAATCACCACCTTTGGAATTGCCCAAGGGAATTTTATATCTGTGTCTGACAACATTTTTATATTGCTGTGGGTGGATATAGGCATTCCTAAAATATACAAATAGAAAGATTTAGTCATTTAAACCTTTAATAGAATCTACATGATTTATTCTCATTAAAACAACCTTGGACCTTATCACAGATCAAATTTAATAAGTTCTACATCATTCAATGAGTGTATCTTTTTTATGATATATTTCCATGTTTTCACTGTTTATTTTACACTGTGAACTAGATTTGAAATCTTTTGAATTGAACTTTCTGAATTTATGGTTTAATGCTTTTCTCACTGGGATCAAGCTGATCATGTAAATATTAACAAATTAACTCTGTTTATCCAAACCTATTTATAATTTGTACATCCCTATGGCATAAAATGGGTAAAGCAGTGATTTACAGGGTAAATAAGGCACCTATTGTCTCCTGTCTTTACAGAATGGCTCCTTGTCTGTGTTCTCTCAGGAAATACTAAATCTACCAACCAATGACATCACACATTGTGAAGACAAAAATATGGGAAAGAATGACAGTCCTCAAGAAACAGGTAGATGCCAGATGTTCATGTCACATGTGCATATACACATGTAATCTGTTTGAATATGCTGAGTTTGAAATCATGGAATTCTTTACTACCACACATTTAAAACCAATTAACAACCCATTTGTAATTTGCCCCACAGGATTATTTTATTATTATTGTTATTTTTATTATCTTTTATTTATAAAATTACAACATTCTGTATTATTGGTAACAGAATTACAAAACCCAGGATTACAATAATGAAAAATGTTATAGCAGGCAGCCACAAAGTACAGTCACAGCCCTGCCCAGAAGAACAGTTTGTTTTACAACTTACTGTATATACTCCAGTATAAGCCGACCTGAATATAAGCTGAGGCACCTATTTTACCACAAAATACTGGGAAAAATGAGTGACTCGAGTATAAGCCGAGGTTGGGAAATGTGCTGCCCCCTGTGTCCCTCTTGTGCCCTTTTCTTGTGTCCCCCCTCTCTCACCTGTGTCTTTTTACCCCTCTCCCTTCCCTGTTTCTCTTCACCCCTCTCCCTTCCCTGTGTCTCCCCCCCTCCCTTATCACCCTCCTCAACCTCCCTCCTCAACCTCCCTCCTCATTCTCAACCCCCCTCCTCATTCTCAACCCCTTGCTCATTCTCAACCCCTTGCTCATTCTCAACCCCTTGCTCATTCTCAACCCCTTGCTCATTCTCAACCCCTTGCTCATTCTCAACCCCTTGCTCATTCTCAACCCCTTGCTCATTCTCAACCCCTTGCTCATTCTCAACCCCTTCCTCATTCTCAACCCCTTCCTCATTCTCAACCCCCTCCTCATTCTCAACCTCCCTCCTTAACGCCCTCCTCATTCTCAACCTCCTTCCTCAACCCCCCTCGTCATCCTCAACCCAACTCCTCATCCTCAACCCCCCCTCCTCAACCTCCCTCCTCATCCACAACCTCTCTCGTCATCCTCAACCTCCCTCCTCAACCTCCACCCCCCATCCTCATCCTCAACCTCCCTCCTCAACCTCCACCCCCCATCCTCATTCTCAACCCCCCCATCCTCATCCTCAACCCCCCTCCTCAACCTCAACCCCCCTCCTCATTCTAAACCCCTCTCCTCAACCCCCCATCCTCAACCCCCCCATTCTCATCCTTAACCCCCCCATCCTCATCCTCAACTACCCCATCCTCAACCCCCTCCTCAACCCCCCTCCTCATTCTAAACCCCTCTCCTCAACCCCCCATCCTCAACCCCCCCATTCTCATCCTCAACCCCCCCATTCTCATCCTCAACCCCCCCATCCTCATCCTCAACTACCCCATCCTCAACCCCCTCCTCAACCCCCCTCCTCATTCTAAACCCCCTCCTCATTCTAAACCCCCTTCTCATTCTAAACCCCCTCCTGAACCTCTCACCTCAACCTCTCTCCTCAGCCCCCCTCCTCAACCCCCCCATCCTCATCCTCAACCCCCCATCCTCATCCTCAACCCCCCATCCTCATCCTCAACCCCCCATCCTCATCCTCAACCCCCCTCCTCATCCTCTCTCCTCAGCCCCCCTCCTCAACCTCAACCCCCCTCCTCAACCCCCAATCCTTATCCTCAACCCCCCATCCTCATCCTAAACCCCCTACCCTCATCCTAAACCCCCCCCGCCATCCTCATCCTCATCCTAAAACCCCCTCGTCACTTTACCCCTCTAAATACCTCCCCCTCTCCCTTTCCCCTCACTTACCTCCATCTGCTGCTTCTCCTCCGGCCTCCGCTCCTTCCTGTGTCGGCGCCCGTTATATGCTAATGACGTGACGTCACATGCGCGCCACGTCATTAGCATATACCGGGTGCCGACACAGGAAGGAGCGGAGGGCCGGAGGAGAAGCAGCAGATGGAGGTAAGTTAGGGGAAAGGGAGAGTGGGAGGTATTTAGAGGGGTAAAGTGAGGAGGGGGTTTTAGAATGAGGAGGGGGGGGTTTAGAATGAGGAGGGGGGGTTTAGAATGAGGAGGGGGTTGAGGATGAGGAGCGGGGAGGGAAAGAGACATGGGGGGGTTAGAGAGACACGGAGGGGGGATGGAGAGACACGGTGGGAGAGTGATTCGAGTATAAGCCGAGGGGGCCCTTTTTAGCCTTAAAAAAAGGGCTGAAAAACTAGGCTTATACTCGAGTATATACAGTACTCCTTCTTATGACTTGAGTGGTGAATATGGTTTTATAGGAAGCACTCCCAAATATTAGCATTAACTGTTTTAGAGCATTCATTGTAAGTCAGTACGTTATAATGGATGTAGCTAAAGCAAACATCACACATATGAAACCAAGTCCACTTTGTGATAAATATTGATGTGGGTCATAAATCACGTTTTGATTAGCAACAAAACTAAGCATTTTGTCATTTGCATTTTGTTCAGCCAGTTAGGATATTTATTGTGATATCCAATGCATTAATGAAATGTTTGTGTTGAAACCAAGGCTCTTCCTTAGCCTACATGATAGTGTAGGATGATGGCGCACCCACCAAATTCTGCAAACCATTCCTGTAGGCTTCAAATCACTCATCAGACAGTGAACTTTTCTATAGTGTAAATGTGTTCTTTTAAATGCATTATAGAAAACTAACACTTTCAGACTTGCTGACTCAGATATACTGTATTGATAGATAAAATTACTAAATTCAGAATACATTTACATTAAGAAAATGCTTTTTTTTTAAAAAAATGCCCAAAACATTTAGTTCATAAAATGTTTGTAATTACATACAGTGCCTTGCAAAAGTATTCACCCCCCTTGGCATTTTTCGTGTTTTGTTGCCTCACAACCTGGAATTAACATGGATTGTTTGAGGGTTTGCATAATTTAATTTACAGAACATGCCCACAACTTTGAAGATGTTTTTATTGTGTCAATGTGCATAACTATTCACCCCCCTAAAGTCAATACTTTGTAGAGCCAACTTTTGCGGCAATCACAGCTCCAAATCGCTTTGGATAATCTTACCACTGGGATTTTTGCCCATTCCTCCTTGCAAAACTGCTCCAGCTCCTTCAGGTTGGATGGCTTGCGCTTGTGAACAGATTGCTGTTCTGACCACAGATTTTCTATTGGATTGAGGTCTGGGCTTTGACCAGGCCATTCCAACACATTTACATGTTTCCCCTTAAACCATTTAAATGTTGGTTTAGCAGTGAGTTTGGGGTCATTGTCCTGCTGTAAGGTGCAGCTCCGTCCTGGCATCAAATCACTCACAGAGTGGTACAGGTTTTGCTCAAGAATATCACTGTATTTAGCACCATTCATCTTTCCCTCAACTCTGACCAGTTTCCCAGTCCCAACTGCTTAAAAACATGGTGTTCTTTGGGTGATGTGATGTGTTGGGTTTGCACCAGACATAGCGTTTTCTTTCTTGGCCGAAAAGTTCTATTTTAGTCTCATCAGACCAGAGCACCTTCCTCCATACATTTTGGGAGTCTCCCACATGCCTTTTTGCAAACTCAAAATGCCATTTAGTTTTTTTGCTGAAAGTAATGTAAAGTAAAGTCTTCTGGTCACTCTCCCATAAAGCCCAAATCTATGGAGCGTACGGCTTATTGTCATCCTATGTACAGATACTCAAGTCTCTGCTGTGGAACTCTGCAGCTCCTCCAGGGTTCCTTAAGATTTCTGTGCGGCCTCTCTGATTAATGCCCTCCTTGCCCGGTCCATGAGTTTTGGTGGGCGGCTGTCTCTTGGCTGGTTTGCTGTTGTGCCATGCTCTTTCCATTTGGTTATAATAGATTTGATGGTGCTCCTGGGGGTCATCAAAGATTTGTGTTCTGATCCATCACATAACATTCAGATTAACAAAACATTGAACTTAAGGCTGTAATGTAACAAAATAGGTAAAAACTCAAGGTGGGGGAGCGAATACTTTTGCAAGGCACTGTAAATGGCGCTATTAAACTCCAGCCCTGTAAGTCCAACGTGAACTGCATAATGGCTGCAGGCTTGAAATTTGGTTGAGTTATGTTGCTATTAAATTAGAAGGGGCTTCGAGGTACGTGTTTGAGACGCAAATCGTAGCTCCTTCATTGAACGTTGGATTGGCGGCCTTGCGGAGGATCAATTAATATAGACCATAGTTACAGGTTTAGACGGAGCCAATGGAAAAAGAGATTATTGGCGTTACGTCACAGAAAAAGGTAGGGTAGATTTCAAAGTCATACAGGCATCAATTACAAGTTGCAATCGGACCCACTTTCCACAATAATGCAATATTAATAAAAGTGTAAATATGATATTCTATTACATGCGAGTTACATTATATGTCTTAACACATTGATTGCGGAGATCGATATAACACAAAATATAGACACGAAATAAAATATTTTTCGGGGCCGATTTGCAGGCTTGAGAATGTTGTGCTATTAATTGTAAGACCTAACATCACTTTCACTTTTAATAAATATACAGTGGTGTGTTTCTATTTGCATTACACATGCTACAAATTGGCCTTTACCCCCCTTGCAGGTCCTCTCGAACACACGTTGGGCATTGGACTCCATTTGCGTGTTACGGGCTTGACAGATCAAATGATTTACGGCCACAAAGTTCAATGTAGCTCAAATTGTAAGCTATTTCCGTCTCTCCTGCGTCTTAACCAGCAAGTAGCCTCAATTTAATGTGGCTAATAGTTTTTAATTACACATTATTCCTCTGCTGTGCCCATTTAACTTTTGTGCTTACAATATTCTTGATCAATTTGTAAGTGTTGTCAGGACGATACTTGAGGATTTTTTTTTTTTTTTACCTGAATTTTTGTTTGTTTTATGTAGTTATGTAAATATTTATTTTGGTTCTGACATATAAGGTGCAATGATTTTCAGAGCCTATAGTTTCACCTATTCACCTTCACTAGTACTATTCTTCTTACCAAATAAGTCATAAGTGTGGAGTAATGAAGGATACAAAAAAATGATTTAGGCTTAGATTTGAGCTAATGTACACTTGACATCTGAGCTTTCCAATTCTTTACAAAAATATAATGATAGTAAAATCTACTGAAACAGTTACAGTAAATATCTTATGTTTTGTGTAAAACTATTTGGCATTTATGCTGTATTACTGTTGTATATGTTTTTGATTCTAGAGAGGCCTATAAAGTATTGGAATATATTGCTAAGCACAGAACGTCTGCCATTTTAAAGTGATATGCACAACTCAGAACAGTAAAGCTGTCTGTTTGTGTAGGAAGCTAATATGTGAATATAGTTGTGAGCGTACGAGTCGTTGCTCACGCTTGCGGGCTCGCGTAGCGAGCGAGGTCACTGGGCAAGGGCCTCAGTTGCTCCATGCCAGCAACTGAGGCCCCTCGCGAAGCGAGGGACTCAGTTGCTGGCGAGGTCACTGGGCAAGGGCCTCAGTTGCTGGCATGGAGCGCCGAAGGCGCTCCATGCCAGCAACTGAGGCCCCTCGCGAAGCGAGGGACTCAGTTGCTGGCGAGGTCACTGGGCAAGGGCCTCAAACCCTCGCAAAATTCACGTCGCTACTCAAAAAACACGACACACAAATTACGACACTCGCTAAATTTTACGAGGCACGCAAACAACGTACGAAACACGTTACCACACATTACGACCTCGCAAACATCGGACGCAACACGCCGACATACAAACATTTAAAACACAATACATACACACAGCACATACATAAAAAACTTACCTACACCAAGAGGGAGCACCCAGGACCTCAAAAATGCAACTTACACCTCGATTTTCCTCGAAATAAAACAGTTTAGAGACTAAAAAAAAAACGAAGCGAGAGAAAAAATGGCCGCCGAACAAAACGAAAACGAGGCTACAGCACTCTAAACTCGCAAAACACCACAAGAAACTCGCAAAACACCACAAAACACCTACGGATATTCCGATACAGACCTATACCACACATTACTCGCCATTTTACACCAATGCGGAAGTACACGACTACGCTAACGGTTTGGTCTCGCGCACGCACAGTGTTACACTGCACACATTCAGCATACTTATACAGCAGCTCCACACCACTAATGCTGCAGCAGCATCAACACAGATTGCCAGCTCTTCATCACAATGCTTCAAAATAGGTACAATATATTCATTTACTAATTTAGCTACCTTACTATTTCATTGCCGTCATTTTTTGACGGGCAATTCGCTAGTGTGAATATAATTTCCAAGGAGGGGGTGGAGTTATAGAGATACATTTTACATCTGGAGAGTATTAAGGAGCCAAAAGTACAGAAGCTTCAAGAGTCCCATGATTTTTCTACATATACAGTGCCTTACAATAGCATTCACCCCCCTTGACTTCTTACCTATTTTGTTACATTACAGCCTTAAGTTCAATGTTTTGTTAATCTGAATTTTATGTGATGGTTAAGAACACAATAGTTTAAGTTGGTAAAGTGAAATGAGAAAAATATATACATAAAACGAGTTTTTAGGAATAGAAAACAGAAAATTGGCATATGCGTTTAATATGCAGTTACCTTCAGAAGTCATGTAAATAGTGAAATGATGTCCACCTATGTGCAATCTAAGTGTCACATGATCTGTCATTATATATACACACCTTTTTTGAAAGGCCCCAGAGGGTGCAACACCTAAGCAAGAGGCGCCACTAACCAAACACTGCCATGAAGACAAAGGAACTCTCCAAACAAGTAAGTGACAATGTTGTTGAGAAGTAGGGTTAGTTTATAAAAAAAAATCCAAATCTTTGATGATCCCAAGGAGCACCATCAAATTTATCATAACCAAATGGAAAGAAAATGGCACAACAGCAAACCTGCCAAGAGACGGCCGCCCACCAAACCTCACGAACGGTGCAAGGAGGGCATTAATCAGAGAGGCAGCACAGAGACCTAAGGTAACCATGGAGGAGCTGCAGAGTTCCACAGCAGAGACTGGAGTATCTGTACATAGGACGACAATAAGCCGTACGCTCCATAGAGTTGGGCTTTATGGCAGAGTGGCGAGAAGAAAGCCATTAGTTTCAGCAAAAAACAAAATGGCCCGTTTTGGCAGGGAGCGCCGAAGGCGCTCACTGTGCTGATGGAGATGAGCGTCATAGGCACTCATCCCTACGACCCCGTGCGCCTTGTGCATCATAACTACAACCCGCAGAACTACACTTCAACACAAAACTCGAATACACAATTCAAAGTGTGAGACCCGTAGCACTTTGAAAAAATCGCCTATAAAAAGTACGGGTCGTAACACTTAGAAAATAAAACCGCCACTGAGGAAAAAAGAAATACGAGCCGCAAAAAATACAAACTTAACAGCCACAACACGCACAGTGAAAAACACACAAAATACTAAATAAAATAAAACAAAAAATACACACACAGCAAGGTGGGACAGCCAGGTCGTCTGTGAATGAGCTTACATGCAAATTTAAATATAATTTAAAGATTTTCGCCACTTGAAAATCCCCTAGGCGAGAGAAAAAATTGCCGGCGTAAAAAACAAAAACGAGGCCACACTACCCCTTAGCATGCAAAACACCGCCAAGCACATATGTATTTTCCATAGACCAGTACGACCTATTAATTACACTATTAGGAAGGACGCTAAATGATCAACACCCGCCTACAACATGCACACTCGCAGCCATTTTACCAGAATCACTCAAACCTAATAACATTACCATTATAGAATGCGGAAGGGCACAGCTAAACAATCGGTTTAACCTCTCGCACACAGTCTATTTACACTACACCCTTCACACCTTGCTGACACTTACACCTCAGCTCGCCAACAGTGCAAATCTATATTGTATGCTGCAGGAACATCAAAACAGATTGTTAGCTCTTCAGCATATTGCTTAATGCATATATTAATTACAAATAGGAAAAGTATTACTTTATAACTTTACAAATTAATTAGTTAACATTACAAAATTCATACACATAAAAAAAACAATGAACACTAACAACGCTCAGCGCGCGCTTTACAAAGAGCACCAACGGTATTTACAGGATGACAACTACACCAGGGGAGAGGCTCACAATGCAAGCCAAAAGCCCATCAGCTCAAAACTTGCAATTAGCGCAAAAGGATTTCTCATAACCAAACATAAACCAACCAAGAGGCTTGCAATAAGCGCCGAAGGTGCTCAGCGCGAGGCTTGCAATGAGCGCTGAAGGTACGCACACAAAAAACAAATACTTTGTGTACCAAAAAGCATTACCTGCCTTACAATTGTTTTGCCGTAATTTTTTGACGGGCAAGTTGCTAGTACAGGAATATTCTTGAGCAAAACCTGTACCACTCGTACCAATCACTGCGTAATTTGAGGCTAGGACGGAGGTTCACCTTCCAGCAGGACAATGACCCAAAAACTGCTAAAGCAACACTTGAGTGGTTTAAGGGCAAACATGTAAATGTTTTGGAATGGCCTAGTCAAAGCCCAGACCTCAGTCCCATAGGAAATCAGACTTAAAGATTGCTGTTCACAAGAGCAAACCATCCAACTTGAAGGAGCTGGAGCAGTTTTGCAAGTAGAAATGGGCAAAATCGCAGTGGTAAGGTGTGCCAAGCTCATAGAGACTTATCAAAAGCGACTTGGAGCTGTGATTGCCGCAAAAGGTGGCTCTACAAAGTATTGACTTTAGGGGGGTGAATAGTTATGCACATTG